>JANHGC010002470.1:382662-396868 GCA_027560395.1 Boaedon fuliginosus | reverse complement strand
TAACTGCTTGGGGAGTGTTGTAAAGCTCTGATAAGCAATATATAAAATCTGAGTGTTATTGCTATCCATGTTGTAAGCCATCCAGAGTCCTTCGGGAGTTGGGCAGCATAAAAAAATGTAATAAATAAATAAATAAATGTTTTAAGGGGCAGAATTGCTATCTGAAGCCTTGTAGGCACCAAGACAGTTTAAACTTCACAGTTTTAAAATCTTCAAGTTCTGGATACTTAGGGTTTCCCCCTAATTGAGATGATAATTCTGCAACGTGCTAACACATCTTTCACTCCTTAAAACTCACTTCAGTTCCTCATAACCCCAGAACAAGTCTCTGCCCTACTCTGGTTATCTGCTGAGATTATTGGTTATGTCACCTGTATCCCCTGTCTTGGCTCAAAGTTAAAATGGAAAGAAAACGGCCCATCTAATGATCTGAGCTGAGCCCCACTGAACAAAGAGAACCCATATAGAGTAGAAAAACAACTGATTTGTCTAAAAATGATTATCCAGTAATAGCTGTTATGCTTTGAATGTTGGCTCTTTAATATTGGGTTACCAAACCAAATGTAATCATGTAGGGGAGAAAAATAAGGGCAGTGTTTCTCAACCATGGCAACTTTAAGATGGATGAATTACAATTCCCAGGTTTCCCTAGCCAGCATGCTAGGGAGCCAAGCTCTTAAGTTGCTAAGGCTGAAAAACACTTGTTTGTTTTATGTTTAGGAATAATGTTGTATCCAAAGGAGCCTCCATTCAAGTTACAGCCCCTCCCAATTTTAAAAAGTCAAAGATAACATTTTCTCCATGAGAACTAGACTCTTGTTTTTCCAAATTGTTTATATTCTTGTTTACTGGAGTTCAGTTACATCCTGATGCAATGCCGTCCCCATATCATCTTTCAAATGTTCATCTTCCGTTCTGCCCTGATGTGTTTATTCTGTTGCAGGGATAGATAATGAGTCAGGAAGATAAACATTTATTCATGACTATAGGCTACCCTAAAGTTTTCCAAGTAGAAGTCTAGATCTGTGTACACTAGAACTCTTATTATTTAAATTGCTTGAACATTATGTCACCTTCATTAGATTCTTATGTAAATTTCACTACAGGTAGCCCTTGACTTATGACAACAATTAAGCCCAGAGTTATGGTTGTAAGTCATGGTGATCATTTAGCAAGGTGCCTAGGTGATCACTTCATTTAATGATCACCATCCCGGCTCTCTCCATTGCAGTCATTAAGCAGTCCACGGGGTGCCTTCGGAGATTGGCAGGCCCGGTGCAGGCCGTACTGCAGCACTTCCCTAGTTTACACATGAGTTGCCTGGATCTCCCAGGGCTTCCTCCACCCCCTGAAATACCTGCTTCACTGGCCCCACATCAAGCACCTGATGCTCAATCAAGCTATTTATGTAACCAGAGGAGCAGTGCAGCAGCTCTAACTTAAGGTAAAGGATATAAGTCCCTTCATGCAGCACCATTGTCATTTCAAATGTTTGTTACAAATGGTTGTAAGTCAAGGACTACCTGTACTCCGAGGTGGCGCAGTGGTTAGAATGCAGTACTGCAGGCTACTTCTGCTTATTGCCTGCTGCCTACAATTTGGCAGTTTGAATCTCACCAGGCTCAAGGTTGACTCAGCCTTCCATCCTTCCAAGGTGGATAAAATGTGGACCCAGATTGTTGTGGGCAAATATACTGACTCTGTAAACCACTTAGAGAGGGCTGTAAAAACACTGTGAAGCAGTACATAAATCTACATGCTATTGCTATTGCTATTCTATATTTATCCTTTTGATTTGTCTATATATACAGACACATCAATTGGTTTCATGGGTTTCTTTTTCCATTTTTAAATTTAAATTAATTTTTTTTACATTTACACACTATTTGGCAGTTTATTGGGAGACAAATTCTTATATATTTTAGGTTATTTCCAATATGCATGTTACTGTATCCAGTTCTACCTATAGAACTGCAATTTACTTTTGCAAGTTATTTTAATATGTATTTTTGTATATTACTTTAATTTATGTCCTTAGTGTTTGTATACCCTTCCCTAATACGTATTTTAAGGCATGATATCAGAAGGTGATTATGTTTCAGTTTACCCATGTATTCAAGAAAGACAGATTAAATCAGTCCCCAATTTCTTTTCCACCCTTCCTGTAAACCCCTTTGAGTTTCCCCATTGGCTTAGAAGAATGCGCTCTACATGGGGCTGCCCTTGAAGAGCACTCGGAAGCTTCAACTGATCCAGAATGCAGCCGCGCGAGTGATTAAGTGTATACCTCGGTGCACCCCTATAACACCTATCCTCCATGAGCTGCACTGGGTCCCAGTGGTCTTCTGGGTGCAATTTATGGTGCTAGTGACAACTTTTAAAGTCCTTCATGGCTTAGGAGCGGGGTACCTTTGAGACCGCCTCTGCCACCTCATTCCTCCCAGCGCCCAGTTAGATCCCACAGAGTCGTCCTGTTATGGGTCCCGTCAGCTAAACAATGTCGGCTGGCAGGTGCCTGAGCTAAGGACTTGTCTGTGGTGGCACCGGCCCTCTGGAACCAGCTACCTGCGGAAATCTGAACCAATTCCAGTTTGTTGACCTGGCTCTGTCGGCAGGCGTGGAATTGATGACCTCCTGGAGGAGTGATTGTTGTATGATCGGTGGTTGATTGATTGTTGATGTAAATTTTAAATTGTATTGTATAATGATATTATGTTTTATATACTGTGTTTTATTTTGTAAGCTGCCTCGAGTTCCCCTTGAGTCTCCTTATGCAGACAAATGTGTAATCAATAAATGAAAGATAAACAACTAAAATGCCTCACGCCTCACACTTGAGTATTTATAGCAATATGCTCTCGTGTCATTTTCATATCAGCCAATCGCAAAACCCTCCTTTCTATCAATCTCATATCTTCTCTTAACATAACATGCTACTTTAAAAACATTAATATAAATGCATTGTACCATATTTATTATGGTTCCAGCACATCCAGTTTAGAATACTTGTTTCAGTATTACTTAAGATTTTCTTGTGTTTTTCAAATCAGTGTTAATTCCTGGAGATTGACTAGTCCTTGCAACTTTCTTGGAAGATTTTCAGAAGTGATTTGCAATAGCCTTCTTCCTAGATCTAAGATAGAATTATTGACTGGAAATTATATAGCTGTCCTTTTGCCTAAGGTGGGACTAGAACTCCTAGTATTCCAGTTTCATTATGTTAGTAAAGCAATTTGAATTACAATGTAAGTAGCCCAGTTGGAAACATTTGAAATGGCTTTGACTGCTCCAGCAGATAGCAGCACCTGTACAGCCTTGGGTGGGTTAGACAGCTAAACCAGTTTGGCCTTGGTTAGAATTTATTTATTTATTTATTTATTTGATTTATATCCCGCCTCTCTTCCCCAAACGGGGAAATTCACTGGGAAACCACTTAGGAATTCCATATTTGTGAGCTTGATTTGGAAGCTGAAAAAAAGATTCTGCATAAGGCAATTTCCATAACATTGCCAAGGAAATTGGACAGATACTTTCATGAAAGTCATCAGGAACTGATTTCATCTTAAAAGAGACTTTACTTTTCTTTGACTTTGAAATTTAAAAATGATTTATGATTGACTGATCTGCAACTTAAAAGTGAATACCTCCTTAGCAGAAATATAGTACCGGTAATTTGTGGTTTTTTAGATTCATTAACTTCAAAATTAATGGCTATGTAGAATATATTTTACAAGTTTATTTTGCCTTTATAGCAAAGAACTGAGGTGCCAGTGAATTAATCAGGATATAATTATTTTGTTTTTGCTTCATGTATATAATTATTCTGGACTCCTCTTTTAGAGCAGATATAGATTCCAGTGATGAGAGTGATGCTGAAGAGGATATTGATCAACCATCTGTTCATAAGACCAAACATGATCTCATGATGAAAGGCGAAGGGAATCGAAAAGGAAGCTTCTTCAAACAAGCCAAAAAATCTTATCCTATGTTTCCTGCTCCAGAAGAGAGAATTAAATGGGATGAATATGGAGAGATTATTAAGTAAGTGGGATATGAGGGGATGCCTATTATTCTAATATTTTTACATTTTAGTATACACTGACACTGTGTTCATGCAGAATGCACATTTTTCCAGATACATTTTTGTCTCAAATAAAATGAATAAATTCTCTGAAAAGACACATGCTATATTTAAATGTATATATCGAACCTTGATAATTCACCAAGTAATGAAAACCTTTGATGGAACACATTATTTGGCTCTTTCACAATTCTGTATGGTGCCAGAAGACAGGGAAGTTGTCTAAAGCAAATTTGGAGGAAAGGAAACAAGCAGCTCTGAGGGAAAATGCTATTTTGTGGATAGAATTTTGGATGTGTTGGAATGCCCACATTTGGATCAATACCTTTTCAGTGATCTATGCTATTGATATATTATTAATCAATACTATATCTAGAAAAGTGTATATAATACTTTCATTTGCAAAAGTGCCACAGGTTTTCTTGACAATCTGCCTGAATATAAAATTAATAATGAAATTTAATGAAAATAATGAAAATAAAATTCCTGTATTTAGACCTGAGGATTTCCTCGTTCCAGAACTTCAGGCAACAGAAGAAGAAAAGAACAAATTAGAATCTGGCCTTACAAATGGAGAAGAACCTATGGATCAAGATTTATCAGATGTTCCTACTAAATGCATTTCAGCAATGGAATCAATGGAAATAAAGTGAGTGCATGTAGATTTGTTGAAGGTGGTATTAACATAGAGTGTGATGTTTATCTATTGCAACTTCTTTCACCCTATTTGAGCCTGCCTGATATCTCTTGTGGCTGTATTGAAATTATCCTGAGTTTTTAATATTGTGAAAATGTTCACTTCTGCATTCGCTATTCATTTTTCTATAATCTATAGTATATCTAGATTATCCTCAGGTTATCACAATAGGGACCGGAAAATTCATTGTTGAGCGATCCAGTTATTAAATGAGATATTGTATAATCACAATTTGTGAAGAAAAAAGTTGTTCAAAATGTTTTTTCTTCTAACTAAATACTGTGATGTGAACTATGCAATATTACTTAAAATAAAATTCTAACTGACAATGTATAAAATACAAAGCAGAACACAAAACATTAGATGTAAACTTCTTGGGGGAGGATATTGGAAAATAAAGACAAATTGCAATGCGTTTGATTAGATAATAGGGGAGAGATTTATTTATTTCATTTGATTTATAAGTTTGTTTAATTGCAAATAAATTAATACTGAGTACAGTAAATTTAAAATATCACAGGAACAAGCCCAGTGGATAAAAGTAACTACCAAAAATGAGAGTTGTAAAAGGTGGCCTGCATTGCTGGAGTTAAAAACAGGTTTTCAGTCTTTTGCAATCCTGTTTTCCCCTACAGCTAAGATAAGGATACACTGGAACATAACATTAGATTTGTAAAAGAGTAGATAAAAATGGGCCAATCTGTATATAGAGAAGAAGAGTTTACAGTATGTTAAAAATATTCCTGCCCCCAAATACAAATGGATAAATTTGACAATGTTGCAAAATTATGCTGGTTTGTAGTAAGAACACACCAAAGCAATATTTTTGTCTCTCTAACTTGTGTAACGAAGGAGAATGATGTACAGATGATGTTTAATAAAAGTATATTGCAAAACTTTCAAAAGCACTTGAAATCTGTTGACATCAGTTGGGAGACAAATAGCTGAGAATAATCTTTCTACAGAATTACTATTTTGTTTGCCTGATAATTTTCTCCAGTGTGTATAAAAGTGTACAAGAGAAATAATATGTCCTTGACTTAATACTAACCAGTAGGCTGTATTAACATGAGAACATTGCAGACACATGATCACATAATGAGTGCAAGTATCAGGGAATTCTACAGCTATAGATTGGATTCAAAAGAAACAAAAATTCCAGAAGGTGGCAGTGATAAACCTCTTCTGTGCTGTTGCCAAGGAAACTTAATAGATGTATCTAGGCAGTTATCAGGAGTCATGTTCCCTTTCATGACATATCTTGAACCTCCATTGCCAGTTTGAAAAGATCCTTTTGAAGCTCTTCTGTATGAGAGTTAATATAAAATACTTAAATTGCTCATCTTCATAACTAAATAATTGATAAAAATATTGAATACAAAAGAGTTCAATTTCTTACACTGTGAAAACTATTTTCTGTTTCCACACTGTTTCTAAGGTAGTGTTCATCTATAAAAATAGTTGACCTTTTATTTCTTGATGACTAATTTTCACATGCCTAAGTACATATTTTTAAATATGTAGATCAATTCCATCACTTCATCATGATTGCAATCCTCAAATTTCTAATTAGTTAAAGATACAAGTTTTTACTTCACAAAAAACATGGTTAACAATGCAGAATATGCACATTTTTAAAAATGGAACTGCTGCCTTTTGTTCTTAAATATAAAATTTCATTTAGCAAAGTTCTTAAATAACACCAACTGGCTTAATAGTTAAAACATTTATTATTAAAACATTATTATTAAAACATTTGCAAATCATAATGACGTTATAGTTACAAAATGTAAGCTTTCAGTTTAGTATGCTTGAATGATAGCTGCGTTGTGACATGTTTTTATATTCAGGTTAGCCTGTAAAGATTAGATTTTGGTTTTCTTCATCTCTATTTTTTTTCTCCTTCGTCTTATTTTTAGAGCTCGAGTTACATACATAGATTACGAAGGCCGCTCTGATGGAGACTCCATTAAAAAAATTATTAATCAGATGAAGCCACGGCAATTGATTATTGTCCATGGACCTCCTGAGGCCAGTCAAGATCTCACTGAATCTTGTAGAGCTTTTGGGGGGAAAGACATTAAAGTTTACATGCCTAAACTGCATGAAACGGTAGATGCAACCAGTGAGACTCACATATATCAAGTAAGACTTGCATGTTTGTATGACAAGGTATACTTTGCACAATTCAGCCATTTCCAAATATTTATAAAAGGACTAATGCTTGCAAATGTACTTTAGACCATGCAACAGTATATACAAAACACTTTTTTGAATTGTTAAAGCAGCCACATCTTTTTCCAGGCTTCTAGATCTACTTTGGAGCTTGCTCCTGACTATTTCCATGTGCATGGAGGCACATAGTTGGTCTCAGCTATATCCAGTGGCTCTGGTGAATATGCATGGGACATCTTCCAGAACTACTGCACTATATACATGCCTGGAACAAGATGCCACTGTTTTAATGATTAAAAAATGATTTATACATGTTCCTACATGTTACAAAGAACCTACTTCAAAAGATTTGTATACAAGAGAAAGCAAAGTAAGGCGAGTAGTCTGATCATGAAATTGTATTGTTGAGCTGCCTCAATATGTATTTCTAGGGCATTTTAAAGTTCTGATATTAAGTTTTGAAGGGTCTGTGGGCTCATTTCTAGAGGGATTGCAGTCATTCTGTTAGTCTACCCTAGTTTGAGATTTGCATGTGAAGCCTCGTTACATGGCCATCTGCAAAAGGAACTTGTGACAAACCACAGGAAGATTTGGGGTGGGGGGACCATATCTATATTTTGCCCTGATAGGAAATGTCAGACCTCCTCACTCTTTTAAATATCCTTGAAAGGCTTGCTTGTTTTTAGGTATTTCCTTAAAAATGATTGTGATGGGTTCGTAGAGTTTTTATATTCCGATAGTAAGGTATGAATTTTGCTACATAATGTCATTGAACTGTATTACTATGTTAGCTATATTAATATTATATAATTTTTTTACTATACTTATTAGCAATTGTTATTTATATCATGTACTTCAGTAGTCTAGTATAATTTTCAGAATACATTTTGGGTATATTTTTATTATAAAAGAAAGGTTTATAAATACTTCTAAATTGGTTTATAGGGTGATAAATATTTGTGCATCCACAGCAAGGTTAGTTTTACAATAGCCAGTATTTCCTGTTTGATTGCTTTTGTTAAGTGTGCTCTTTCCCCAAGGCTGGTGCTTTCCTGTTTGAAAATCCAACAAGATAATTCCCTACAAGATCTTCCTATTGTTTAGCCTTGCGCTGAGCCCTTGCATCATTCCTTTGGTTTTAACTTTAGAGTATTATAGGAATTAATTGAGATTGAATTACATAGTTTGCTAAATCATTGTTTAGTGCACTATGTAGTAAGCTTGGTCTGCTATGGGATATAAATGACTGTCTGGCTCCAGTAACTGAATGGTTATTTGCTAAACCACTGCACTCCTTAACAATAAATGCCAAAAATAAAAACAATGTCTTGATAGTGTGATTACATTGTCTTTCACACTGTCTTCTTTGGCTATTGCAAGGAGTGCTGCTGAGAATGTAAATTCTTTCTTGTTTATTTCAGTTTTTTTTTATTCTGTTTTAGGTTAGGTTAAAAGACTCCCTAGTCAGTTCCCTTCAGTTTTGTAAAGCTAAAGATGCAGAACTTGCATGGATAGATGGAGTTCTGGACATGCGAGTATCAAAAGTAGACACGGGGGTAATTTTGGAAGAAGGGGAACTGAGAGATGATGGTGAGGACACTGAAATGCAAGTAGATGCACCCTCTTCAGATTCCAGTGCTGTGGCACAGCAGAAGGCCATTAAAAGTCTCTTTGGTGATGATGACAAAGAAATCTGTGAGGAGAGTGAAATTATTCCTACTTTGGAGCCCTTACCACCCAATGAGGTAAGACTGAAAGGTGAACTTTTATTACTTTGGTCTTGTATTTAAAGAAAATATTGAAATGCGTTTCATGACAGGAACCCAGGTCTTTAGTTGTGTGGGGGGTTTTTTAATTGTAGATCTGTTACTGTTAAAAGCAGTTCCTTGTGAAATAAAAATGAAGAGTTACTGTCTTTCATGTACATAATATTAAATACTAAAAGAGAAGCATTTTTCTCTGTCAGGATTTTTTTTTTGTAAATGAAAGTTAAGTGTTTTTTTTTAAATCACTACGGCTCAAATGTGTCGGATCTCTGAACCAAATGAAATGAGTTATTTCGATACGAGAAAGGCAGCAAATAAATTTAATAAATAGGTAATGATTTTATCAATTACCATGCCACTTCTAAGAGCATGTTTGTCAAAGATTTTGAAAGTGGTTGTGGTATATAGTCCTGACCAGAATTGAGGTTTTTAATAAATTCTATCATGATGTACAACATATAGGCCATTTTTTCTTATGAAACATATGGCCTTATACAAATGTGTATGAATTTTTTTGATACAAAAACAGAATAACTTTACCGGTGGGATGCTTCAGGTATTTGAAATACCTTGAAATTTTATTTTGGCTTGTATCCTCTTGACAAAAGGTTCCTGGACATCAATCAGTCTTCATGAATGAGCCAAGATTGTCTGATTTTAAGCAAGTTCTATTGCGAGAAGGAGTTCAAGCTGAATTTGTGGGAGGAGTTCTAGTGTGTAATAACTTGGTCGCTGTTCGCAGAGTAAGTATATAGGGAACATGTGTGGGTGTACGTTTAATGTATCACTTGTAAGAAATCTTTCAAAAAAGTAAATAACTGGATTTTTTTTGTTACAGACTGAAACTGGACGTATCGGATTGGAAGGTTGCCTCTGTGCAGATTTCTATAGAATTAGAAACCTTTTATATGAACAGTATGCCATTGTATAAGAAGTGTAAATATGATATATGGACTTGTTTTATTTTTATCATATTCTTTTACAAAATGTATAAGAATAATTAGTAGCCATTACTAAACCTTTCTAGTTGAACCAGTGTTGATATAGTCTGAGAAAGTTTACTTTATATAAATATCCTGTATATTTTGCCGGTTATATTTTTCATAATAATACAACTTTTCAAGTTGTAGCTTTTCAAATTGCAGATAGATTGTTTTACAGAACTTTTTGAGATCTGATCTTGACAAATTTGCATTTAGTCTCTGTTGAACGCAATGGAATTTTGGCATGATTAACATTTCCATAATTTTCAGTGGGAAGTAAAAGTAATTAACTTAGCATGAATGTAACCTATTAAGGTTATGTTTAAAAATGTAAAACAAGTATATGTTAAAAATGTCCCTGATTTGCAACTAAATCATTTATTGTACATTTTTGTTTTGATAAAAGCAAATATTCATTGAGAATCAGTCTGTTTCTTCAGAGTAGTTCCTCTCTAACCATCCTATAAAGCTCTACTCCTTAACTGATTTTTCTTAACAATTTGTCTATTTAGAACAATATAAAGGAAGTGGGAGAAAAGGCAACAGAGATCCTAAGGAAGCAAAATTCCTACAGCTATATAATGAATGGTCTCTAAATTATTACCATAGTAAAAAGCTAGTACAATGGCTTTAAAATACAGCTATTACTGTTTCCAAAATACATACTTGCTAAAATGACATATTTTAGAAGGTACCTGCATTAACAGATAGCTGCTTCCATTAGCAGAAGAACAGCTTCCCATATAGAAGAACACTGCATTGGGGGGAATACTCACAAATCCAGCAAAGTTGTTATATTTGCTTGAGAATCTGCAAGAACCCCTTCGCTAATGTTAGAATAAGACTTCACTGAACAACTAATGTAGTTTTGTCTTTTTGTAGTTCTTTTGTAGTTCTTGAAATCCATGTCATAGAATTCAGGGTTTCTAAGGCATTCATATCATTTTAGCCATTTTTGATATAAGACTTCCAGATTTAAAAATGCTGAGTGTTTAAACATTTCATGGAAAAGTTTTTTTATAATGCTACTATCAAGCATTGTACATTAGGCTTGTCAGATTTCTTGTTTCACATCAGATTGCATTTCATAATGCTTCAAGAGTGTAATGGCTTATTTAGTTATATTAACGGAATAGATATCACTAAAAATTATACCTTTATAGCACATGCTTGGCTCTTAAATTTCTTTCCTTTTTTTGGTAATATTTAGCTCTGCTGTCAAATCTGGTTTATCAGGATTCATCTGAAAATAATTCCAGTTCAGTTATATTATAGTGAAACCCCTGCAGTCTTTCTCACTGTTTCCATCTCATCCCCTAAATACTTTGTACTTTAAATTTAGAATTAATTCCTGAATAAAATTAAATGCTGAATTAATATATCCTGAACAGGATAGGAATGTAGTTTCTGATAGCTAAATTGGAGCATACATACATTTACAGGTTCACACATAATAGGTTCTCCAAAGATACATGTTGCTTTATTTTCAGTTATAAAAAAAGTTTTTAAGTATATGGTAAGTTGTTGAATATAGACTGGGAAATGATGCATGGTAGGACAAACACATTTTCCATTTAGTACTGAATTTCAATTAGTTTTGGAAGTTTGCTCCAAGGATTTTCTGGCAGTTGAAAAGTGACTCTATCTCTAGACAGAAGAACATGTAATAATGTTGCAATCCCACCTTCAGTTATTTTCATAAAAGTCCACAAATAAACTGATACAATGTTGCTCCTTTGAATAATTGTGAAACAAAATATCATAGTTCTTCAGACCATCTCTTCTGGTATTGGTACAGGTATGCTTGGTCTCCCAGTTCAAGACAGAATTCTGTGCCTCTTGCTAGAGTGAAGTTGCTTGTTTCCTGCTTTAATCTCTGCAAGTACTAAGTAGTTTTCCTGATCCCAGTTTTAATCACTACTTATGCAGTTTAAGAAATATTATTAGCTTGAGCTACTTTCGCAGTTGCAGAAGGAGGAAATCTTTTTTCACTGAAAGGAAGGTATCCCGCAATCAATTTCCAGTAAAAAGATTTTTCATATAATGTTAACATTGATGTTGGAAATAGTTTAATAGAACTATAATAGTTTAATGTAATAGAACTTTAACACATGAAATTCTTTCTATATCCCTTATACAAAGAGTATAAACCTGAGGCTCCAGTACAATATATGCCTCTAAAAGCTTTGGAATGATTCTGTCCAAAATTTACACAAATTATACTTTTTAAAACAATAGAAGGGGAAAGTTAAATACATGAGATGGGAGTCATCTTAGCAGCAGAATGTTAATGAAATATGAATGTAAATCAATTTACCTTTTAATTTGAATTACTTTTTGGACTGCTATCCCTGGAATCCCCTCAATAGCTGAAATTCACCTCAGTCTGGAAAAAGTTACCAATCTCTACACACTCAAGTTATTATTCATACAGTTATAAAGAGCCAAAGAATTACTAAAATTTTCCTCAAATCTACTGGTACATTTTACTTCATCGGTATCTACATAGTGTAAGGCAATGGCCCCCAACCTTTTGGGCACCAGGGACTGGTTCCATGGAGAAAGATTTTTTTCCACGGACATGGGGCATGGTTTTGCATGCTGTTTGTATCCTACAGATGAGGCTTGGCTTTGCATGGCTCAATTTGTAGCATGCTGTAGACCAGTGCCAGTTCACAGACCAGGGGTTGAGGACATCTGGTGTAAGGCATCTTGTTTTAGGCCTGCAATTGATTATGCTGGTGTTTCCTCATAATGCTACAAATTTAAGTGATGAGAAAGTAGAGAAGCAATGAATATTAGATCTGCAGAAAAAAACAATTGCTACCAACCTACCTTCCATTGCAGACCTCTATATGCACAAGTCAGAAAGAGGGATGTGAAAATATTTACAGACCCCACACATCCTGGTCACAAATTGTCTCAACTTCTACCCTCAAAATGACGCTATAGGGCACTGCACACCAGAACAACTAGACACAAGGATAGTTTTTCCCTTGACTGCCATCACTCTGCTAAACAATTCCCACAACACTGTCAAATTATTTACTGTATTATTAGCCTTCTCACCCTTCCTAGTACCTACCTCATCCCACTTATGACCGTGTTGTATCTTTACAATTTTATTATTATGTGCTTTCCTAGTATGTGATTATTTATTGGTATCCTACAACTATCATTAAGTGTCTCATCTCATGATCCATGCCGAATGTACCCTATTATCATTTTCCTTTGTGTACACTGAGAGCATATGCACCAAAGACAAATTCCTTGTGTGTCTAATCACACTTGGCCAATAAAGAATTCTATTCTGCCGTGGAAGGCCATGATGGTCTCGGTGGAGAATGGGCTCTGCCCCCGTTGCTAGGCAAGACAGACGAAAAGGGGTGGAGCCTCCCCTTGAATCCCCAGTTCGTTTTTGGCTCATTCGCAGCAAGACGTTCTTATCTGCTTCTCAGCCTCTTTCGTACAGCTTGTCTCGAGGGCCAGTTTTCTCCTCTAGATCGCTTCCGGGAAGATCGTGAGTTGGTAGTTTGGAAGCGGGTCGCGTCCCGCAGTGCCCTCCCTCAGCTCCCTTGCCCCGGCTGGGGTTCTTTCCTTCTGGCCTCTCAGATATATGCGCCTTTGATCGCTTATTCCCGGTGCAGGGGGTGGCTGCGTCCCGCGTGTTCCTCCCCCCTCCCGATGCTATTGCCGCTAACTCTGCTTCGATGACTTTTTTTCCGGTGCAAATGGCGCTACCTACCTGCCTTGCCTTGCGGTCAAGTCATTTTTGTTTAGTCTGAGCTACAGCGATCACGTTGGACCATTGGGGGGCTAGGGGACCAGGCTAATTACCCCCCCGTACCCAGACGAAGGGGCTAATCTGCCTGGTAGCTGCGGGCTCCTCAGCCTCCCGCGCCATTTTTGTCTAACCGCATGCGGTGTCCGCCATTTTGACGAGCGGTTCCTTATAGCGGCCACCATTTTGGAGCCTCCTGTATTGTTGAAGCTGCCATTTTGAGCACCAGGATTCTTCCGGCCGCCATTTTTGGCCATTCCTCGCCCCGAAGAGCGCTGTGGGTCCTGCTGACACCCCTCTTTAAAGCGGCCTTGGTGGAAAGTGTTCCACCCTTGTCACCGCAACCCTCCCCCCCTCCTAGCGGTCTGGGAGAGCATGGTGCTGCCCCTCAGTTCCCCCCCCAAAAAAAGGGAATAATTTAAAAAAATCAAGGGCAGGGCGCTTGGCCGTACTCCAGCCTAAAAGAGGGGGGGAGGAAGGGAGGAACTTCGTCTGGTTTTCTGTTTCTTTTTTTTTTTTTTGCCAAATAATTTTTATTGTTTTTTAAGGTGTTACAGAAATAAAAAATCCTCTTGTGTCTGAGCAATGCTGTTTGGGCTTTGACATTCAATTTACATTCAATTTCACTTACATTCATAGTTCTAAGTCTTATTTATCTCTTATTTAAATTCATTATATAAAAGCTTTCATCAACATGCTTAAACTTACAAAAGTATATAATTA
>JANHGC010002470.1:367137-382562 GCA_027560395.1 Boaedon fuliginosus | reverse complement strand
TGAGTGAATGTGTTTTTGATATTTATTATATAGGACTGTTTTTATATGGTTGTTAGCCGCCTCGAGTTCCCCTCTGGATGAAGAGAGGCGGGGTATAAATATGAAAATAAATAAATAAATAATAAATAAAATGGTTCAGTATTTTGGGATCCAGCAACAGCCTCTTCAGGTAGAAGCCAACTAAGCCTCCTTAAGAGATAAAGGAAGAGCCCTGTCACTTAAAGAAGAATTCACCACCATTGGAGCTCCTTTGCATGATACCCCCTATTTCTTTTATGAAATGGCTGAGAATACAAATCTAAATTAAACAGATTGTAGTTTTAATAGGCTTAATAGCATAGGAGATTTATTTTTCTAAGATTTTAAGGATATGTGTATAAGTTCCTTTTTCAGTTTAAAAGAGAGAACAGTCCAGTAAGACAAATGTTATCAGTACCTACCAGTCTTTAGAATTAAATACTTCACATTCTGTTGTACCTGGCATTTAGGTGCATGATACATTTGTTTCCTAAATGTATTTTATCTTTTATTTAAAACAATCTTTTAGCAACTGTAAACTAGAAACAGTATCATATGACAAGATAATAGTCCGTATTAATTAATCTGGCTTTGCAAGATATTATGAAACATCATTTGTGAGAACTGAACATACTGAATCCTTGGAGCTTGTTCTCACACCAAATATTTTGTTAGGTTTAGCAGCTTTCATTTATTCATTCAGTTTTGTAAAATTGCATGGCAATGCACTCTTCTCTCAGCTTGTTTAATTAATAATTTCTTGTACATCACCCTTTGCAACCAACAGCTGAGTTTTAGAGGATATTTGATAGAAAGGATAAGGACTCTGAGGTCAGTATGGTGGCTCAGTTAATTGTTAATAGGGTATGAACTAAGTAAAGAATCTCTAGAAATTACATCTGTATTTGAAAATTGTTCTTCCTACCTCACACTGCAACCTCAGAATGTGTAATCAGCAATTAGCGAATTAATTAACTAATTAGCTAGTATCCTTGTCACAGTTAATAATGATTATGTAAACTTGGTTGGGAAAGTTATAGAATGTGATCTTCTCCATTGGACTGGTAATATATATGGACTGTGAAATTTCTTGGCATATGTTCATCTTTATTTTAATAATACTAATGCATGATTAAGCAAGCAAGAAACAGTCATCATCCAGAGCAGCTTATAATTAGCTTCATCTTGGTCAGCAATTTCTTTTCTATATCAGCTGTTTAAAAAACAAAACAACTTGTGATAATACAGAAGAAATAGGGTGAGACTGCAGTCAAACATGCACACTAGTATCAACATTTCCTGTTTTTATATTCTAAGTTTTATTGATTGTAGATTTTATATCATGTTGAGGCAGATTTTATATGTATATAGAGAGGTTTAAAATTAATGTCATAATTACTCTAGATAATGTTGCAGTGTTAATGCTCCTCATAGAGAAACTTCAGGACTTAATTGCTTCCAGTTACATTTTAGACAATGTTTGTGGAGCACATTTATCTGAGTTGTCTTTGGAGCTAAAGTCACAGGAATTAACAGCAGTTCAAATATCTGATAGGACTCACTAGTCTGCGCAATGCTTCACTTGTGTAGATCGGGGTGTCCAACCTTGACACCTTTAAGACTTGGCTTGCTTAAAGCTAATTTGCAAAGCATCTCCCACCCCACAAACACTTCTAGAAGCAAAGCAGAGATATTTCACATTGCATCAAAGACCCCATCAGCTGTTTTTCATCTGGCAGCACATGCAGAGTCTTTTCCTAGCACTTTTCTTGGATTATCAGAATTTACTGGAATTTCCAGCTGCAACCTTAGAATGCTGCAAAATATTTTGCAAGAGTCCTGCAAGCAAATCTGACTGTCTTGAATTGTTTTAAGAAAACTGTGGAATTAGTTCATTTTTGCTTCTTCCATTTTGCTTCCCAAGCTAGCCCATACTCTTCAGTCTCTTAGTGGCCTCCCCTTCAGATACTAAACTGGTCCAATCCTGATTAGCCTTTCTGACCAGCCAAGAATGAAATTATCTTGCCTGCTCTGGACTCTTGCAAAGCAACATTATTATGATACCATATTTCTGACAGACAACAGTTTCCTTCACCTTACCACTGTCATTTTGCCTTATTTCATATAAATGTCTATGCTGCTTCAGTCAAAAGTGGTTTGCAACATAACATAAAACATATAATACATTACAATAAGTAAAAATTAAATATTTAGTCTATGACGATGGTACATTAGCCAGGAGACTACAATGTTAATACAGAGTGGTTGTTCAGCTGCTTAAGACTGCTCGTCTGTTCAGTTCATGCATGCTATCCAAAAGTGCACATAACTCTGCATTCCGAATATCTACCAATGTTCTACATCATCATCTATGGATTTTCCCTTCAATGATGCCGCCTTGTGTTCATGTCACATTCAGGCAGGTCCAGCATTGGTTGAATTTGTACTTCTACATGAAGTGCCATTTTCCCACCAAAAAATAATTATAATTATAGTATAATTACAATTGTAATATAAATTAATGAGAACAAGAATAAACACTGTTAGAATAAATTCATTATTGTGGCATCATGTAAACAAATTCTCTTAATTCATTTATTCTTCCACTCTCTTGATATAATTTAAATGGCATGAATAGGATATACACATGTAGAAATGTATTAGACCACTTGGGAGGAGCACAGGTAAACAAGCACAAGAATGGAATGACTGTTTTGTATGTTTCTGAATTTTTCTATGGCACTGTTTTCTTTCTGGGTATGTTACTTGTATACCCAGAATAGTAATAGTGGCTAGGAGCCAGTTCTGCCTTCTCTTTTTTGTGATGCTAAGAAGTAGAAAAGAGGTAAAGCTCAAATGAGGAAGCATGATTACAGAGACACTTATAGCTTTCTAGATGGGAAATACCAAAGAGCAAAAAGATGACACTGCTATTCAGTATTTGCCCCTTCTCATCTATACAACAGTTTTCCCTTCACAATAGGGTTAAAGGGGCAACAAAACATGATTCTGGTTTTGCTTGGGGCTCACAGAGGAGCACACAGCCATGGGGAGGGTTAGTGCCCTGAAAACCCTCATGTTTTAATTATTTGCCCCTCTTAATTTTTTTCTTCTAAAATTTTAAATAGGGATAGCACTTAGATTTATATACCGCTTCACAGTGCTTTACAGCCCTCTTTTAAGAGGTTTACAGAGTCAGCATATTGCCTCCAACAGTCTGGGTCCTCATTTTACCGATCTTAGAAGAATGGAAAGCTGAATCAACCTTGAGCCGGTGAGAATCAAACTGCTGGCAGGTGGCAGAATTAGCCTGCAATAAAGCAATACTGCATTCTAATCACTGCACCACATGTTTTTATGCTTTTAATATTTTAATGTACACTGTCCAGACTCCCTCTGTGAGGGAAATTGGTGGTTTTTAAATATGATAAATAAATAAAATCCTTTGCCAGGTAAATTTAATCTTAGATGCAATCAGAGTAGCATTGCACAGATTCATACTCCCATGCTCTCTGCCATCCTGTTTGGTCTTGCATTTCCACTACCTCCTCAAGGGATGGGTAATCTAGTAGCATCTTTCCACCTTTGTCATCTGTTTCCATTTGGAGGCCAGAAGGGCACCATAAATATGTGTGACTCCTAAGAAAGGGGATTTCAGTTAAATATGAGTAGGGCCTTCATGGTATCATGGGGCTGTTAGACATTCAGATCTATAAATGGAATGTATATGATTTGTATCACTAGAAACATACAATGAAATATTAAAACAGTTTGCTAAGGGGAAAGTCTAACTTGTTTTGTACTAGGAGGCATCATAAAGATACTCTTGTGCCAATTGGCCTTATTTCTAGATCTTTCTGTTGAGTTCTTAGCGTTTATGTCTGAGGTGAGCAATATTGGGGCATCCCTTATTTGAAGAAAGTGTACTAGAATCACTGAACAATTTGGCAATTACTAGATATTTTTTTAGACTTCTCAGGATCTTTTCAGATAAGAAATAAATGCTTTTATGAGGCCATCTAAGGAACTGGTACCTTACAGTTGAATCTCTTGGTACCTATAATTAGGTAGTTTACCAAACCAAAATATACAGTTATTATGTTTCAGGGCATCCTGTGCTGTGTTATACTGTAAATATAAACTTTGAGTAAGCAATTTTCATGTTATCACAGGATGCACTGAACAATTGACACATAACTCATAATTCAATTAATACATGTATGGTACATACATATACTAATATTAATTATTTTTGTCTTTTATTGCTGTATATCAGAAAGTTGTGACCATTTCTTCACTATTGACTTAGGGTGTTATCATTGCATTACCAATCTTTGTTGAAGTTATATGAATCCTGTCCTCATTGATATTATTTTGATACAATAACAGTTGGATGTAGAAGTCTCTGTAAATTGCTAGTGGAAAAAATTACCTGAACTAAATTCCTCCTAAAGATTCCTTCTAGCCAGTGGTGGTATTCAATTAGTTTTACTACCGGTTCTGTAGATGTGGCTTGGTGGGTGTGGCTATGCTGTCAGACAATCAGAGGTGGTATTTGCCGGTTCTCTGAATCAATCAAAATTATTGCTATCAGTTTTCCTGAACCTGTTTTAACTGGCTGAATACCACCTCTGCTTCTAGCCCTTATGGCAGTTAAGTTAAAATTAGTTAAACGTGTTACTCACGTCTGAGTAAACCAATGTGATGCGTAATTAACTTTTCTTTCTGCAAATGTATGAATTCACAATGAGCAAGGTTAGCTCCCAGATTTGAGGAGCCCTTGAACGAAGTGTTCCCTGATAGGTTGCTGATAGGTTGGTGAGGTGTGATGGTCTTGGTTGAGAGCACACTATGCTAGCTCTGCAAGTAAGTCAGAGGCAGACTATAACTTTGTGGGCAAGGGAGAAACAAAACAACTGAATTTTCTAATTGTATAATGCCTCTTTCAGCCATCTTGCAGTTCTGATTCATCTTTTAACTGTGTTCAATGTTTACTGGTTGATATTATCAAATAATTGATCCAAAAAACAGCCCATACTTTTTTCAAGGATCCAAAATAATGACAGAATATTAATTACTAGAAAATTCCACAGTTGCCATTAAAGAATCCTGATACTTTTGAAATAACTGTTGCATGGTACTTGATATTACGCTGCTATAAAACATTAATAAAAGAACAGTTATGTAATTTACTCTCCACCAAGCACTAAACATGATAAAACCAGCTGGTAAATATTCTTTGTTTCAAATTGACTGTGGGAAGATCTGAATTTTCAGGAGGTTTGTGAGGAACTGAATGTTCTCATCAAATGCTCAAAACAACAAAGATTCACACTTTACCTTAAAAGCTGAGTAAAGCACTTAGAACTTCCCCCCTTTTTCAACAGTAGGGGCCTGATTTACTGTACTAACAAGGAGAATAAATACCTACAGCTGCTTTCCAAATAGCAGGAAAAAATTAATGAAAATCACATGTTCTATTTTTTAAGGAAGCTTTTTCTATAATGTCTTAAAATGCAAAGCTCCTTCATCTTCAAAAGATTTAAAAGACCAAAAAAAAAGAAGAGAAAAAAATCTAAGAAATATAATCTTATTCTCTCCAGTATAATGATATACTGGAATTCTACTATGTTATCTTCCATATGACTTCAATTTCAAGAAAACTTTTGGATATATTGTGAAGAGAATGGGAACTCATATTTATAGCACCCTTGAAATGATTTTGTACTATTAAAAGCACACAAAACCTGTGAACATAGAGGTGGATTTTTAAGTCAAAGCAAATGTCCTAAAGTGCCTTACATCCAACCTCCATAGTTTTGAACTCTTAGGACAGCAAAATTTGACTTGGAAATAAGCTGTATGTGAAATATATATGGGAATTTTATGCAATGGCTCATTAAATGCTTGATAACTTACCCTTCAGTTTCTGTGTGTTTTCAACTTATGGTGAGAAAATGAGCTACTGATCTTAGCAGCTCTAACGGAGAGCTCTAAGCACCCAAAAATGGCATTCAAAGGCCACATACACACCTATGACTCCTCCCCTGCCATAGAGATATAATAACCTTTCACAACATTTTATATGATCTAAATAGATATTTTTTAATCTTAAAATATATCAAGATGTATTGCTAGTGTATTCTCCAGTACATACATACCTTGAGGGTTTCTAAAAGTCATGACACTGTTACAGTAGGGGTAAGAAACCATTTCCCCCAATTTTTCAGTAACCAAGGGAATAGTCGCTGAGATACACAGATAGTAGGAGGAGAAAAATATTGAATTAATTTTGGGGAAAAACACCATCTGGTTTTGTAATGAGTTTAGTGAATCAAATACACACACACTTTAAAATTATCCTCCTTGGCCTGGGAGTCTGAGGTATCTTAGTTGTTCCTAAGTCTGCGACTGAAGTCTCTTCAGTGAGAGCTAGAATGTTGTTCCTGGGATCTATTGGAGCCACTCTCCCAGTTTAGGAGCCCCAAGTGCTCCTGCGACTAGTGGGATTACTTTGGCTTTTATTTCCCGCTTCCTCTGTAGTTCCTCCTTCAGCTCCTGGTATTTCTCCAGCTTCCCATACTGTTGCTATCACTTTGTACCACTACATTTATGATCACTACTCTTTTCTGCTTCATGTGTACTACCATGAGGTGTGGTTGACTGCTAGTACCTACCTATCTATCTGGATCTGAAAGTTCCTCAGGATCTTAGTCCTGTTATTCTCCGCAACCTTCTATGGAATCCTCCATCTGGACCTGGAAGGATCTATCCTATACACTTTGCAGTTGTTCCTTTACATAATGTCAGCTCCTTGGTTGTACCGTTCAGCGACTGCCACTCCTGCCTGCATCTTGTATTCTGCCATTATGTGTCAAACTTTCTCTGAGGCCTCTCTGACTAGTCTCCATTCAGGGTCCTGCATGTATGCATGCATGTGTGTGTGTGTGTGTATGTGTGTGTGTGTCTAAAGAAATAGTGAGAGAATAACTATGAATATGATAACCACATCCTATGTTCCTTTAGCTAACATCTAGTGATGCGATATCACTTAAAAATCTAAAGATTATAAGATCTCAGAAAATGTAAACTGTCAAGATCTTTAATTAAAGATGTGGTTCTTATCAGACTTCCAGAAGTGACATAATTGTAAAAGAAGGTGACAGAAAGTAATGTACAGATCTCAAGTATAATGAATATGCTATCTCAATAAAACATGCATTGTTAAATGTTTGACTATTTTAGGAATATTTTAGCATAAGAGACTCATGGACAGCTAACTAAAAAACTATCTGTCAATCTTGAGATGTTAATATGAAATAAGGAATTAAATTAACAAGTGTAACAAGAAATTAATGCACAAGCCATTTCAACTATCTGAAAAAGAAAGCTCATTTCCTCTTGTTTATGTCTTGATATACTAAGTAGCTATTTTTATATGCTGTGATGTGGAAATTAATTAGTGATTGGGTTATGTGAATGGTATTCTACGCAAATCTGTTTTAGTGATATTCTGGTGCTATTTTAGCCTGTTTTAACCTAAAATAGATTTGTAATTTCTTTTTTTTAATAAAAGAAAGGCATTTTGCTTCAGAGAATTATTTAAAGAAAACTCTTTAAAGAAAAGCATATTAATATATATTCACATATTTTGAAGATGGGCCCAGTCACACCCTTTGTTAAGCAAAATGTCCTGAGCACCCAAGGCATTTACTGTATGCAGTTTGGTTTCCTTTGGGATGTAGTCATTGGAGGCTTATTGTCATACCTATTCTAAATTTACAACTACACCCTACCTAGATTCCAGATTAATTTATCAAGCAATGCTGCCTATTCAACAGTTTCTGCCTCTATATGCATCCTGAACATGTACTATTTTCTCATATAAGTGAATCTAATTGTATATAAATCTATCCAGGTGCAGTATTGAAGCTTAGGCATGGGGTTTAAATATTTAGAAAAGAATGCAGTACCTGACAGGTGCTAACACTGGTTTATCAAGAATGCTTTGCTTTCTGGCATGCTAGCTTCCCATCTAATTTTTCATAAATTAATCGCAGAAGCATAAATTCAGCAGGTATCAAGGGAATTTCCTTTGGGTTTTTATGAACTACAGTCTCATGTAACTATATACATTCTTGGGTGCATTCTGCACAAGATTATATGTATGGTGTTTTCATTTCAATCCTTACTATTCTTGAAAATGCTACTGGACGTTTACGTCCATCTGTTCCTTTAAACCAACATACTCCAGTACTGTGCCTGCCAGATGAACTTCAGCATGAGAATTATTAATCAAGCATAAATTCAAAACAGCAGCTGAGACCAGTGTTATTGGTTCTGTTTATTTATAATGCTAAATCAGGATTATTAAAATCCTGCCACCTGGCATTCTGTCACATGACCTCCCAGATATATAAACTGTAGCTTGGGGGTGATAAGTCTGGGGAAAGAATCAGATAGGAGGTTTTCACAAAGGGAGAAAAATTTCATTGAAGGATTGGTTGGTTGGTTGGTTGGTTGGTTGATTATATGCCATCAAATCATTTTCAACTGCTAGCATCTATATAGATTTTCACCATGACAATGTATCCCTAACCTGTTTTTTTCAGGTCTTCCAATGGTCCCAGAAATTTCCACTGGAATGAATCCATTCACCTTGTTGTTGGTCATCCTCATCTCTTTTCTGCTCCCTTTTTCAGCATTCTCCATGAGTTGATCTTTGCATAATGGAAGGAAGGAAGTAGAAAATGGACTAATGATCTAAGTCTCTTGATCACTGTGCTACATTTCTAACTGCAATGCAGACTGCAGATGACATAAATCTGTGGCCAATTCCAATTTTTAATTTGAGAGGCAAAACAGTCTATTAAAAATTTAAACAAAGATAATATGACATGTCATTTAGAAACAATCTGAATATGTTAGCTGTACAAATGTCCAAATATGGCCTTCATGGGACATGAGCAATGGATGATCTTAACCCTGTTGCGGGGAAACTTCCATTTATTTCCAAAGGGATTGCTCGTTGATTAATTTGATAAAATAACTAACTCCATGCCTTGTGGTTTATAGATTTGAATTTTTGATAGTATTTTTAAACTTTTAATAATGATTATTTTGTATTTTTTATCATGAGGGTTTTGATATGTTGTTTCATTTGATTGTTGTACATCACCCAGAGTTGCTTCTGTTGATATGGGCAGCCGTATAAAATTGATTAAATAAATATGTGAGTTAGGAGGGCTGAGGCATGATGTTGCCCAATAGCAATAGCACTTAGACTTATATACTGCTTCACAGTGCTTTTACAGCCCTCTCTAAATGGTTTTACAGAGTCAGCATATTGCCCTCAACTATCTGGGTCCTCATTTTACTGACCTCAGAAGTATGGAAGGCTGAATCAACCTTGAGTTGGTGAGACCCAAACTGCCAAACTGCTGGAAGCCAGTGATCATAAGGAACACCCTTTTTGAGTTTACAGAATATAATAGATTTGTACAAAGATAATAAATACAGTTTTGAAGATACAATGGGCCATAACATAAATAACTACAATAGATTAACAGTGCATCATATAATATTTACATGAAGTTCCATCCAATTGATTGTTCAAAATAAGTGACTAGAATAATTATCAATACATCATATAACATAACATAAGGTCCCTTTCTTTTTTATATAAGGTGACCAGGGGATCAATCAATTTGAACAATCAATTGGATGGAAATTCATGTAAATATTATATGATGCACTGTTAATCTATTATAGTTACTTATTATGACCCATTGTATCTTCAAAGCTGTAATTATTATCTTTGTACAAATCTATTTTATTCTGTAAACTCGAAAACAGTGTTCCTTACATTTATAGACTGTAACTATAGTTAAATTCCAAGTTCGGAGTGTTACAGCACCTCCCCTTATTACATTGTTTGGGAAGCCAGCGATCAGCAGAAGTAGCCTGCAGTACTGCATTTTAACCACCATGGCTCTTATAAATATTTCCCAATTGGAACATTTAATTTTGCCATGGCAAGATTGTGGAGTTACACCATAATGTGACAAAATTGTTCTCCATGTGCACAGGGATACTCTCTTTTTTAAATACATGAATCCTATATATCACCAAGTTCTACTTTGAATCAATGGGTGTTATATAGCTGCTGTGCCTGATAGATCAGTACCTAAACCTCAACTTAAAATAGTGTGAAATCTGAAATATTGTATATTAACTAGTATTCTGTTTCTAAGCCATACCCCAGAAGATGCATTTTCCAGTTTGGAGTTTCAGTGTTACAGTATTTGAAAAGATTGCCTAATTCCCTGACATATTTGGTGAGAATAATTTTCAGAGCCTCTGGTTGACCGATGAAGAGACAATGGGGATATACATAAAATGCCTCTTCCTTCTATTGAAGATAACACACAGGATACATAGTCTTCAAAAACAGCCTCATTACAGCTTTAATGAAGAAGCCGGAACCACTTGGTCTCCTGGGCAAGCAGCATGGCTGATTACGCATTGACCCAAGACACAGTCTCTCAAGTAAATAACACAGTGTTTGGAGTACACCTAATGAGCATTTACCACAGAATAGGCGGCCCTGCCAACCGAACATAGATTGTAAAATAAAATTATAATGTGCTCCCATACATTCAGAGGGACAGGAAACAGAAGCAGGAAACCCCACAAGAGAACACTGACAGGTGTGTATATTTGGGGGTGGGTTGTTAAATAAATAGGCAGGTTACATTCAGTAACATTTGATTCTTCTGCTGTGCCTTGAAGACCTGGCTCTTTAAACGAGCCGGTCTAGGATGAACCCACCATTAGTTTTAAAATTTGCTTAATTGAATTTTAATTTTAAATTTGTTACTCCCACTTTTAAAATTATTTATTGGATCCAAATAATTTAATAGTGTTTTAAACTTTGTATTGTACTGTGTTTTTTTATTGTTGTAAGCCACCCTGAGTCCTTGGGGAGAAGGGCGGCATATAAATCCAATAAATAAATATATAAACAAACAAACAGTGCTGGATTCATAGTATCAGTTAGTGGCAGCTCCAAGCCTTAACATAATCTTCACTAACCATGTCAGCTGGGAAAACAGAACTACCATCCCAGCACTTCTGGAAAGTGTTAGGATAGGCTTCCTAGGGAAGAGGCAGCATATTCCAAAGAAGGGCTCTAAACAAGAAATTGTGTAATCTTCAACTGGAACAGAGAAAGAGAGAGAGAGAGCAGAAGATCTTATTCTTTCTCTCTGGTAAAAAAGGAGCCAAAATATTGCTATGTATTCCTGGAAGTGGACTGTACTATATTATCATTGTTGCAGGATGGTTTTCTTTGTATCTCTATCTGCTTTTTGAATTCCTCTCCTCCCAGAATTAATGAGATGTACACAGTACTGTGGTATCTTTCAGTTGCCACTTTGAAGTGTGTTCTCCCCTGGGTGTCTGCAGGATGAATAGTTCTGCTTTGGTTTTGCTTTCCTTCCCCTTCCCCCAGATTTTGAAAGAATATGGTTCCATATTGTAGTAGATTTAGTTTTATTTATTTACATAGTTTTATACTGTCCAATTAAAAATGATTTCTGAATTTTTTCAAGGGTTAAAATAAAAAAAAATACAAATAGATTACAACAAACTAGCAAAAAGAAAGTATAGAGAATATGCCTGGCAGCACAATTATCAAGCAATTCCATAACATCAACATCCAAATGACCATTCAGACATGGCTTGATTAGTTGTTTGATTAAAGATTTATAGTGCACCCAATGCATGTAACTACAACTCAGCCGCATACATCAAACAACCTCTTCCCTCCTCCATCCAAAATAATATTGCAATAAACCCATATAATATGTTCCATAGGCCAATATGTCACCAACATAAATCCAGGGCTTAACAACTGTTCAGACACATCTACAGGTCCACTTAAAACCATTCATTTAGTGACAATTACAAAGTTATGACAGCACTGGAAAAAGTGACTTATAATAAAACCTCACACTTAGCAACCATTGCAGCATCCCCATGATCATGTGATCAACATTCAGTTGCCTGGCATATGTATTTGTGAAGTTTACCATCATCCCTAGTCATGTGATCACCATTTGTGACCTTCCCAGGAGGATTTTGACAAGCTAAGACAGTAAAGGAAGCTTGATCCACTCAATGGTCACAAATCTCTTAGCAACTCTAGTGATTCACCTAATAACTGTGGGAAAAAAGGTTGTAAAATTGTAAGCAATTACCTGTTTAGCTCAATGTTAGGAGAAAGTCAAGTTTTTAAAGCTGTACGAAAGGCTAACCATTCCTAACAGAAGAAGCATCATTCCTAGATCCCATCAGATGACGTTGCCTCAAAGAGAGTCCTGGACCATGGCCATCCTTAGAGGGCATGGAGGAGGGATAGAAATAACTGGAGACAGGCAGTCCTACAAATGACCTGGTCCTGTGCCAGACGGGGCTTTGTAGATGATAACCATACCTTGAATTGCACCTAGAATCCCAATAATTCTTCCTCAGTTGTGCTACCAAATGGCAATATCTTTCTATACTTTTCTATACCATATGTTGTTAGCCGCCTCGAGTTCCCCTGACCCGGGAAATGAGGCGGGGTATAAATCTAAATAAATAAATAAATATCCTGATGACAAAATGCCTTGTGAAATTACTAAATCTGAGGAGGTTCTAGGATAGAAGATATTTTTCAGTACCTGGTACCCAATGCTTTTGATTGTTTTGTAAAAATTCCATCCTGTCCTCCCCCCCTCCTTCTGCCCAAAAAGCTGTATCCAGAAGACAGAAAATTAAACCTGTTAGTTCCTTTTCTCCATTGTTTCCTTTCCTCTTATTAGGCAAATGTTGAGAACAGACAGTAGTCTGGAAAGACCCAAATAATATCAAAACTGTTGTGGTCACCACAATATTTTGTATTTTCCCTGTATTTTGAAAAGAAAAGTAAAAATTGAGTGCTATGCATCAGTATTTTATTTGGTTCACTTGTCTTTGTTCTCAGAAGACATCTCTGACATTTGAAGTCTCTAAGCAGTTTTAACTAATAGCCCACCTATATTTGGTGATAAGAGCTTTAAGGCTACAATTATTTTGGATATTTCATGAGGTTAAGATTGACAGAAGTCAATGAGGCTTAGGAACCACAAAGATTAGCAAAAGACATAGCGATTAAAGTTTGTGTTTTTCAGTCTCTCCAGGCCCAAACTATTACACACAATTATCATGAGGAAAATGTGAGGTGGGAATAGTACATACAGTGCCTTGAACTTCTGAATGAAAGGTGGAATATAAGTCTATGAAATAGACAGGTACATTTTAAAACCTCATAGTGACTATATGGACAAACACCATCCTAACTTATAATTTTCATAGCATTTCAAAAGCCATTCCAGTAATTCATCTGCCATCTTTAGTTCTACTGATAAGCTTCACTATAGATTCACTAAGCATGAAAGATGACATTACTCTGTCTTCCTAATATTTAACATCATGCCCGTATTTTTCAGTTTCTATTTTTAATTTCATAATATGCTTTTCCACATCCTCTTTACTTTTAGCTAACAAAAAGGTACCGTTCATATATCTCAGACCAATACCATTTTGACTGCTATATCAGGTAAACTGGTATTTTATCAAGTTTTTCAATCTTGCCATTTTTATAATTTACTTCTTATGTAAGTTGAACAATGATGAAGCAATGTGCAATCTTATCTCACCCTCTTTTTCATTCCAAACCATTCTGCTCCTTTAAGTTAAGTTCTTCCAGTAGTTTCTATTCCTGGCAAACGTTCTCAGTACAATAGCCCATAAGACTTTATATGTTTCACATTATGGTGTGTCCTGCACAAAGTCAACAGAAGAAAGATAATCTCTTGTTTTCTCTTGCTTTCTCTATTATCCACCCTATACCAGCTATCTGATCTCATGTCTCTCTCTCCCTTTTCTGAAACTTGCCTATTTGTTGACAAAAAGAGATTAGGAAGTCTGACCTAAATATAGAGATACATTGCTATCTGGAGAGACAAGTTATGTCGTATTGCTCGAAATCTAATTATTTAGATTTTTTCTGTCACAGAATCATCACAGTTTTCCCCTAAGAAGCCAGTGGCAGGAAAAAGTGGATTCAGCTTTAACTACTTGGAACACTGTGTGGAGAAGCTCTTTGACTAAATAATAGTAACAACTTCTTGATAAAACAAGCAATTTGACATTAGAAAGGATTATATTGAAAACTATAGATTGTAAAGGGATTTTAACAGGCTGGATGACTCCTTCCCAAGTTCAATAATGTTTTTCACTGATAGTAATGAACTGGACTAAGTTGGCTTTTGAGATTCTCTCAAATTCTGCCAAATCTGCTCACATTTCTTCAATGCCTGAAAATGTTATTTGGATCTGGCACCAGAACAGAATAGAATTCTTTATTGGCCAAGTATGATTGGGCATACAAGGAAGGTTATGAAATATTTGCATTTGATGAGGAAGAGGAATTCTGAAGCTGGAGTATCGCAATCAAAAATGTCCTTACCAGGGAAGAGAGGAACACCAGTAAATTGCAAGCAATGTAAAAGAACTTTTAAAATGCTAATTAAACCTTCTGTGACTTTCCCCGCTGTTTTGTGCTTCTAGTGAAACTACTGCTCCTCAGTCAGCAGTAAACCTAACTTCAGAGAAAGGGGCACTCATAGAACAGCCCACAGCCATAGATTTAACGCATTGGTAGAGATAAGGGGGGGAAAGTGTCACTACTTTTATAGGAGTACCCAAGCCCTAGGCAACTGGAGCCCAGCACAGTTTCTTATTACTGCACATTATTTCCTTTTCCCATTCAATTGCTTTTCCTAAATGTTTTAATAAGCAAAAAATCTCACTGAAATCTTTTATTCTCAATTGCCAAATGATTCTATAATCTCAGCCTGTTACCTTGCTTGCTGCCACATTCAAACACCTTCTCTTGGCTTTCTAAGCTTGCTGATAATTCTATTAATTGATTTCTGAAGCAATCTCTAATGAGCTGGGGAGACATTTTACTAGAGGTGATATCCAAGCAAGCAGTGCCTAAAGCAATACAGAAATAATTGACGCTAGAACAACATCACCATTTCCTCGAAATCTTTTCTGCAAAATTATTTCCTTTACCAAGTGCCCATTCTGTTTGGTCATCTGCAGTTTTTCATGACCATGAGGTTTCAACATGATCAGGTCAGTATGGAAATACAGTCAGAAACTCTCCTAGGCATATCATTTCACAAGAGTTTCTGTTGCCACTGCAAGACCAACCAAAGCACTCTTAGGCCATATAAACAATGACTTTAAATATTTGGACACAAAATATTATGTGAAAAATGGCATCTTCTGCCGCCTGAATGATCTGTAAAAAA
>JANHGC010002470.1:347060-360512 GCA_027560395.1 Boaedon fuliginosus | reverse complement strand
GGGTATAAATCTAAATAAATAAATAAATAAATAAATAAATAAATAAATAAATAAATAAATAAATAAATAAATAAAAAGACCCAAGTGGCTTTCATAATAAATGACTGAGAAACTGCCTCTGAACCTGCATTTGAATGTGTGTTGTAATTTTCATAAAGTAGTTACCATATTGCTTGTACTTCTCTTGTTGCTGTGAGATGAAAATACAGATTAACAGAGTGGAAGAGATCCTGTAGGTCATCTAGTCCAACCTCCCACCCAAGCAGACTACACCATTTCTGACAGATGGTAGTCCATCTCTTCTTGAAAGACCGGGGAAATGAGGCGGGGTATAAATCGAAAGAAAGAAAGAAAGAAAGAAAGAACGCCTCCGGTGATGAATCTCCCACAACTTCCGAAGGCAAGCTGTTCCATTCGTTGATTGGTCTGTCTCACTGTCAGAAAATTTCTCCTTATTTCCAGGTTGAATCTGTCCTTGCTCCGTTTCCATCCATTATTCCTTGTCTGGCCTTCAGGTGCTTTGGATAATAGCTTGACCCGCTCCCTCTCTGTGGCAGCCCTTCAAATATTGGGACACTGCTATGCATAATTGGGATAACAGAAGCATTCCTTTTATCCAAAGATGCTCAAGTAAAATGCAATTAACCTGCCATTGGTCAGGTTAAATCCCTGACACATCTTAGGAGTTTCAACTTGTCTATCTAACTAAGGGATTCTTCTGCCAAAGATTTTTTTTCCCTTCAGCTCAGGACTGAGAGAGAAAAAATGGAAAGGTGGATACTTCAGATCTTGTTATTGAAAACCCAGAAGTAAGAAAACAAAATACGAGGAATTGTGTAGCAATGACAGAAAGGTTTTAATGAAAAATACTGTTATTCACACAATTCTGAAATTATAAAAGAAAGGATTTGGGAAAAGGAGAATACATGGAACAAAAGCAAGGGCAAAAATTACCCAGAGAATTTTCTACAGGAAATCAATACAGAGCTTGAATTTCAGCACATGTTCAAATTCTCACAGAGAATAGCGCTGCTTAAATGTAGCTAAACAGGCTTCCTTTTCTTCCTAAATTTTATATAATATAATGCATGCACTGTAATATGGGAGATAAGTAGAAAGCAACTTCTTTAGGGAGAATGATATAAATCCAGAAATGTGGTTATTTTATGTTTACTCTGTTAAAATACCTTGAAGCACCTTCTGTTCCTATTTTGGCATTTCATAACATGTAGAAATCATACAATATTTTGTTGATGAGCACAGCTATGCATCCACACATATAGATTAAACAAACAAGCAAAATACATTTTAAACAATTTAGAGAGTTGACCATTCTCTCAAATATGACCCTGAGTTTAGCTTATTCAGATTTACCATATTAACAGAAATTATCAAAATATATAAAATCCATACAAAGTAAATATATCCTCTTTCCCCATGATGTGTGAGTACATCCAGTGTATTACTATCTTTTTGTAGTCTTGCTTTCTGAATTTCCAAATGTGCTCTATAAGCATCAAATCAGAATCAAGGTATCTCATGGAACCATGATTTCTCATTCTCCAGCTGTTATGGAAAACTTGCCTTCAAATTCCTGCAGACTGACAAAAAGTATGGAAATGTATTTTTTAATATGATCACATCTTTCCAAAATTGTAGATTTTTGTTACTATACTTTATTCCTCAGGAGCAATACAGTCTCTTCTGTTGAATATATTTTTTCTATACCGAGCAACTGATTCATAGAGAAGTTTTATGTGACAAAAATAAAGTAATTGACAGCACAATTACATAATAATTTATTTCCCAGCTGATATTAGTCCAGAGCACCTCTAGGTATTTTCACACGGAATGCGGTGCTTTCATGCTCTTCTGCCTCATCCGAGTTTCCATGGTGACATGGCTCAAACATTTCTGAGAAAGGTGAAATATAAAGCCATCTGTTCCTCAATATTTAGGGCTTTCAGTATTTAAATGAAACAACCAACAAGAAAGAGAGCCTGCCAACAGGGCAGGGAACCTACTTCTCCTCAGCCCCAGGACATCGGACTGTTTCTCTTATTCAAGAGTGCACTGTGGTCCATCATTCTGCTTCCTCTAGCTGGTGCAGGGAGTAATTGATTTCAACCAGGATATTTGAGCACCGCATTATTTGGATACTGCAAAGCAGCTTATTGCAGATATTTTTACATTAAGCAAAATGGATATCAACATGATTCAATCAAGCCTTAGAGTTCATTTGGCACATAATCAGGTGTCAAAGCCATATTTCTGAGAATGTATTCTGCATAAAATGTTGGGGCTGAACAAAATGCATCTGTGGCATCGAGGTTCTTCAAACCCTGGCCTGTTTAGTCAAACGAAGCAGCCCTGCCGTTAATTTATGTTCCCTTCTGTAATTTTAGATAGTGATTGTTTCTACAGAGCTCCAGGTTCTTCAATAACTACTGGAAACGAAAACGGGTTTAATAGCATCTTTTCATACTAATACTCAGTATGAAAAAAGATAAGCTTTTGTGAGCTGCAGCTGCTCATCAGATGTTTATGCCTTTTAATACAATATGTTAGTATGAAAAGGTGATGATTTAGGGCTATCATAGACTAACATGGCTCTCTTCTCTATGTCAGCAAATACTAGAGAATCTTTCAGCGTGGAGGCATCCTTGTTCCTTCTCCTAATCTCTTGCTATAGAAGCTCATTAAAAGTGGGTATCTGAAACAATTAGGGGTACAATAACTTTCTAAAGTTATTTATGACTAGAAAGCACTCCTCAAAATACTTAAAACACTCAATTCTTTATTAATCTTTCATATATGGGTATATTAACCCACTCAGGCCAAATAAGGTCAGACTTCCACCCAAGGATAGGCTGATGGTAGGTATCATTCCCTGGCACAGGCATTCTGAGATGCCCTACTTAAATGTGCCCATGCGCTTAAAAGCTTGCATCTGGGTAATGCTTCTTCAAATGCATCCAAAAGGGTACAGCAAAAATATGTCACCACGCTGGCATCATCTTAAACTGCTAAATGGCACTAACACTGGGGCTATTCTCTCCACAAAAAGCAATGCTGATTAAGAGCCAAAGTCAGCTTCAGAATGTTTTCAATGCCAGAATACTGCTCAGGAAAAATGAAGTGGCAGTGGGCATATGCAAAATGTCTTTAACTAATTGCTAGAACCCATTCCACCACTTGGGTCTGGATTCAAACTTGAACTCTAAAGCATCTCAGCTTTATAAATCTGCAGGACTGGGGAAGGCTGGTCCCAGGTTGCATCTTATCTTGCAGTTAGTAACAACAAATTATTTCAGTTTTGATATCATTATTAGAGAATTTGCTACATCTAGCACTGAACAACAAAACTTTGGCCATTTTCATCCAAGCAAGAATAATAATGTCAGTCTCCACTTTGGCAGGTGTTTTTTTAAAAAACTTGGTGGCAGCAAAAACCTTGTACAAATTTGTTAAAGTCTATGTCCTATTTAGCATACATTGTAAACGACAAACACAATGTTAGTATCAAGGCAGTCAAGTTTTTAATATTTTTATAGCATGGCTTCTAATGACTACAGTATATCTTTTGTGAACATATTAAAATTACATTTGCAAGGATTTCAGATTCATTCTTTCAGCCAACAGCATGTTCAGTCTATACAGCAAAACAGGAAATGGATCATAGGAATCAGTGCTCCTAATTATTAAAGAACACAACAATTAGATATTAATTATATTTTACATGTCGTTTTCTCCAGCAACTTCCCCCGATTCTCATTCCTTCCTGGCTTTACTTTTCTTATGTCTATTATCTGCAGATTTGTCTGAAAACCTGTAACCTTTCCTGAGGTAAGCCAATGTCTTTGACCTTTTCTGAGTACTGTACAATCCTGATTCCCGTTCTTTGGCTTGACGAAATGCCATTTCGAAAAGTAGTCTGCGCGTGATTCTGAATAGAAGTCCGGCGCTGGCTCACGAGCACATGCTCTTTGCACGCTTCATCAGCGCACGCAGAGCCCTGCCTGGCGCTAAACGAAGAAGGGATAATGCCTGCGCTATTTAGGGGAAAAGATTAATTTGGCCAGTTAATCTCCTGGCCACGGCGGGAAAACCACACGGATCATATAGTGTGGTAATCAAGGAGATAACGGCCCCGGAGGGTTTGGGGGTGGCGGCAGAGAGAGGCGCATGCGTATTGCCGGCGGGGTTTGGGAAGGTGGGGGGAGGACTCAGGTGCTCGGTTGGGAAAGTTGCCCGGGAATTGAACGGCGGACGAAGGTCGTGCCAGGGCAATTTCCACGCAGGAAAGCGCCGCGAAGGCATTTGCTCCGCTGCCTTCCCTGGAACGCCGATCAAAGGCAGGCGCGGCGTGGGCGGACGGTGCACTTGAACGTCCGACTCGAGGCAGGGGAGATGCTGCCGCTGCCGCTGCTTCCAGCGTCGAGGATCGCGGATTCCGCCGCCTTGGCTCCCTCCGGCAACGGCGGAGGGAAGAACGGGAAGGGGATCTGAAACTTTCCAGTGGGATGCTGAGCGGAGCCGGGCTCCCCCGCACGCCGCCGCCTTAACCTCCTGCTTCGCTCGCTTTCTCCTCAGCCGCCCAGGCGCGCCTGGAGCCTGTTCCGCTGCCGGAGCTCGGCGCCCTCGGATGCCGCCTTTCCAGCTACTTCTCTGCCGCCGGCGGGGGTCGTTGGCTCGTCTTTGCCCTCCGCCTGCAGGGTCGCGGCCGTTCATTCGCGCTGCCCGGTGGCGGCGAGGCTGAGGCGGGGGGGCTCGGCCCGAGAGGCGATCGCGGGCGGAGAAAGTCGCCCCCGCCGCCGAGGAGGCTTTGGCCGCGGCTGCCGGTCCCCTCTCGCGGGATTCCCCCCCATTTCTCGGAGGTGCGCGTCGTCCTTGGCCGTGGTTATGAAACCCTCCGCGGGGATCCCCTCCGAGTGAGCCCCTCCGGCCAAGTAGCGAGGAGTTGCCTCGCCGCCTTCTCGCCTTCCAGCAGGCCCCCCCCCCGAGAGCGTCCTCAGCCACCCCGGCTCGCCATGGGGCTGGAGGTCCCGCCGCCGAGCGTCCCTTCGAAGCCTCCGCTTGCCAAACTGAGGAAAGTTCGCAAGAGGCGGGAGATGCTGCTGCAACAGCTGGGCTTCGTCTGCGCGATCCTCTTTTTTGTTTGGTGCATGGCCAAGCTAGGTAGGTGGGTGGGTGGCCCTGTGTCTGTGTGTGTGGCGTGCGTGTGTTTGCCTTCAGTGACCTACAGGATATGCAGGTGGATTGCACACCTATTCCCATGGCTATGGAAGAAGGAAGCTGGGAGAAACGGCTAACATGGTATAAATAGGGCATCTCTGCCTCTTGTATGTCATCCTTGCCAATCTGCCCAGGTAGCTGTCATTTTTTGTCACTTAATTCAGCCGGGAACCATTCTTGGTGCCTGAATTTCAGGGCATGAGGATGTGAGAACTGCATCTAATGGCCTGCTTCCCTGTTCCTGTTCAGTGAGGCACTCTCTGGGAAACATACAAGCAAGAGGTTTCACCTGTTGTGGCCTGTGAAAGTTCAGTGCAGCCATGCCCAAATACATTTATCACAACAGTGGTCATGCCCAATAGAATTCTCCTTCACCGGGGAAGAGAGGCGGTGTATAAATGAAATAAATAAATAAATAAATAAATAGATAAATAGATAGATAGATAGATAGATAGATAGATAGATAAATAAATGTTTGTGTATTCCATTTGAATAATGTGCAAGTGACCTACCATGTGCCTAGCAGTTTCATAAATTATCTGTGTACAGTAAGTGCTTCCTTGTGGTTTTGTTTTATTTTGGTGCTTGAGCTATTGTCAATAAAGTAGCAGTCTCCTTGCCAGTCCTTAGGACCCTTCTGTTATTTGGAAAACATTGAGTTTCTGATATTTTCCTAAATAAGTATTTCCAGAGTTACGGTATTACTTGTTTAAAGGATGTGTCCTACTTCTTGATCTACAGTTGTAGAGCTGTGTATTATATTTTAGGCAAGAACTGGGGGAGGGGGTGTCATTTGATCACAAGGGGAAGCAATACATAAGGGATTCATTATTGTTAAGTAGATAATACAGAACTGTAGTTTTGTTTTAACAAGCAGAAGTCTGTAATACCAAGAAGATTTGTGTATTTTTTCCTCCTGGGAAAAAAACATTAATATGTATTCATTTTAGAATTGTTCATGTGACCTGCAATGTCTAAACCAAAGTGAATCTGAGAATCAAACTGGAGATCCTTAGCAATTGAGCCACATTTTTTCCAAGTGGTACGGGTTAGACTGTCACTGTGGAGTGATTTTCATGATTGTATAATAACTTTAATGAATTGAATTAATGCTGATTAAGAAATTAGAGAAAGAGCAGAGGAAAAGAAGTATCTGTGGTATATAGCGTTGTATGCTGTTGCTGGAGGTGGTTATTTGGTGACTGTCCCATTTCTTGATACATTGTACAGAAAGCTCTCTTTAAGTGAGCTCTCAACGTGGGAGATGTTTTCTGGAAAATGATGATGATGATTGTATTTAATGCACTCCATCTCCGCCTTTAGGAGAGTCCCTTGCCAACTGAGTTACATAAAGCTTGTGAACAGAAATTGTACCCCTCCCGTGTTTTCTGTTTGTTTTATGCTGCTCACTTTGTATAGGTTCCAAAATGGGCAGGTTGAAAGTAATGTTGCCATTCAATGTTTAGAAATGATCAGCTGTGGAGTTTGATGAGGGTTTACCAGATCAGAAGCTAGGATAATCTGCCATGTCCTAGGGATACATTATATCCTCGCGCTTTGGCTAACCCTCTAAATTAAAAGAAGCTGTTAAGAGGACACCCCAAATGGAATGACTTTTTTTTAAAAAAAAAAAGAGAATTGGCAGGTAGAGTGGTTTCACTCTAATAAGTAGGAAACACTACTCAGCTCAACTGTTATGTCTGCCAGGTGGCTATTAAAAGAATGACCTGTACAGCTGAGACTAACAGTTTTTCTTATCTTGGGCTAGCCAGGGCTCCCATTATCCTTTCACTAATAATGGGTGAGGGGAAAAATACAGCATCAAAAGTCGCCTTAGGAAAAAAAATGGTATATGTAGTCACTGAATAATACAAACTACTTTTTGTGTCATTCAGAGCAGGCTGAGGCTGCAATCCCAGGGAATATGCTTGCTTAAACCTAGTAAAACTGGCTTCCCAATGAAGATGTATTGGGTTATGTTATACAAGGGTGATCAAGAAATAATGCAACATTGTAATCTCTTAGGCATGTGATCAAACAAGAACCCCAAAGCCCTTTCACAAGGAAATTAAGTGGATCAACCAATTCCATGAATTCAGTTCTCTTTGGAAAGCATCACCCACTACTCTGTTCTCGGTGGTATAAACTTCAATGCCACACTGCTCCTCTTCATATCAGGCCTTTACTAGAGAAGTAAAGGTTTAAAGACTGAGGAAAATAAACCGCTTGTTGGCAGTGTCTAGACATTTGTCTGGGTTATCAGGAAAATATCTTCCATGTTACATTGCACTGGAGTGTGGCCTCATATAAATAATATTATTAATAGTTATTATCAGCACGTTGGGTGCCATTTCAAAAGCTCTTGGATGGCATTTAGAAAATCTACATTATCCAAATTTCCATCTGTCAATTACAAAAGCCACACTTTTTGAAACTGCATATATACTCTGCTGATACATTATGACATTCTAGGTTCTTGGAAAGAATGTGTATGACAGATTTAACAGAACAGAATAGAATAACAGTTGGAAGAAACCTTGGAGGTCTTCTAGTCCAACCCCCTGCTCAGGCAGGAAACCCTATACTATTTCAAACAAATGGCTATCTAATATCTTCTTAAAAACTTCCAGTGTTGGAGCACCCACAACTTCTGGAGGCAAGCTGTTCCACTGATTAATTGTTATATCAGGAAATTTCTTAGTTCTAGGTTGGTTCTCTACTTGATTAGTTCACATCCATTGCTTCTTGTCCTGCCTTCAGGAGAAAAGGTTGACCCCCTCTTCTTTGTAGCAGCCCCTTAGATATTGGAGCACTGATATCATGTCACCCCTAATTCTTTTCATTAAAGTAGATAAATCCAATTCCAGTAACCATTCTTTATATGTTTAATTTGTATTTTGTATTTATTAAATTTATATCCCGCCTCCAGTCCCCTAATAATCTTTGTTGCTCTTCTTTGCACTTTTCTAGAGCCTCAACATCTTTTTTACATTGTGGCAACCAAAACTAGATGCAGTGTTCCAAGTGCGGTTTTACCTAGGCATTATAAAGCAGTATTAACACTTCATGTGATCTTGATTCTATTCCTCTGTTAATCCTCCCTAGGATTGTGTTGGCTTTTTTGGCATTTCCAACACCAGTTCAACAGCAGCTAAAGAACTGGAAGCTGTGACTTCACATTGTTGTGTAAATAATAATTTATTAAATCTGTATGCTGCCTGGATCCCAGCAACTTTGGGTGGCTCACAACAATCCATAAAAGACTAAAAGTTAAAGATAAAAGGTGGTCGCCCTGTCCCTTGCCAAAGACGTGGCTGAAGAGTCAAGTCATCATGCTCTTCTAAAAACAACAGCAGAGTGGGTGCTATCCAGATCTCAGGGGAATCACATTCCAGACGGTAGATGCTGCTCTAGAGAGGATGTGCTTTTGGGATCCCGATAGATGTCATTGTTTAATTGAAGGGACCTAGAACATACCAACCCTGCCAGATTGAATTGGGAGACAGACTGTCCCTCAAGTAAAACCAGGCCCTATGCCATTGTCTGATTTGTACCCTCTGTAGCCCTCCTGAGGTGGGTAAGGCCTAAATTTTCAACTTTTTTTTTTTTGCCTTATGGATAACGCCTACAGTGAAATGGATGCTTTAATCCTTGCAAAAATATGAGGCAACATTTGACACTTTAAAATATTGAGCCCAGTCAAACTGCACCCCCCTCATTTGGTGTTAAAGGACAAAATGGATATGTTTAGTTACGTTTAGTTAAGGCACAAAGAGTAATCCCGAGTTTCAATGAAGTTGACCATCCTGTGATTATCTGGTTATTTGGTTATTTTCACTAGATTTAAGAAATATTGATGCTGAAGCTTTTTCCATATACAGGAAAGCTGGAGGAGTAGGGCAGAGGACTTAAATATAAATATGACTGCATTTAGAATTTAGATTCACTTATTGTGAACTTTATTAACATTTGTGAGGTCCTTCCTTCCTTCCTTCCTTCCTTCCTTCCTTCCTTCCTTCCTTCCTTACTTCCTTCCTTCCTTCCTTCCTTCCTTCCTTCCTTCCTTCCTTCCTTCCTTCCTTCCTTCCTTCCTTCCTTCCTTCCTTTTCCTTTTTTGTTTGATAGATGCTGGAATTCTATACCTGTCTCCCAGGGGTGGGTTCCTACCATTTTAACAACCGGTTTGCTTGTACACACACTTTATGTGCACATGCACACTGTGCGCATGTCACATTAGGGCAAAAAAACAGCCGAGGCGCGGCAGAGCCGAAAAACAGCTGATCGGCACAGCAGGGCCTCAGCTGTTCAAAAGAAGCAAATAAAAGGTAGGCTATAGCATGCGGGTGGGTGGTTGGGCCAACTACTGGTAGCTAAATTTAAACAGTTCACCCAAAATGGGCCGAACTGGTAGAAACCCACCCCTGCTGTCTCCTGATGTTTTAGTAATCAATTTTTAATTTCAGTCTTAGTGACATATTTCTACCTTCTCGCATACTGTATGAAGAAGTTGTTAAGAATAAAGAAGAATGTTTAAAAAGCCACCCTAGCCTTGTTCCCACAACCTATAATCTTAGCTCAAGGGATTATCGGCCCCATCTGAGTCCAAATCCTAGATAGATCTATGAAAAGGCGACTTTTCTAGGAATTAGATGTTTGTCATTGTCTTATTTTTTCCACAGCATGCATGGGGTAAAACAAAGGAATAAAATAATGGGCTTATCCATGTCTCACCAATTTTGGACTAGAAAAAAACAACCTGTCATTGCTTGAAGATGGTCCTCATTTAAAACATAGACTCTACCAGAAAACCAGATTTAGACTGAGATAAGCTACTATGTAGTGAATAGTCTTTCAAGTCTGTTTATACCTTCCCTCTTTTACCAAGGAGTCTGGAAGGCAAGAAGGGGGAGCTAGTCTGAGTCATTTTGTAATGCTTTCCTACCTTTCTGGATTTAACACTTATTTTATTTGCACCTGGTGCTTCTCAACAATCTCTGGAGGTCTCTTCAAGGTCATTTTTCTGGCTTGCACTAGAGATGCACTAAACCACTGTGGATTTTTAAAAAAATTGCTCTGATTAAAAAACAAAATAAATGGCAGCCATTCAACTCCCTTGGCCAGATCCTGGGAGAATTTAGAAAATGGTTGCTCCCAACTGACTAGGTCACCAGAGATTGTGGTTTACCAGCACGCAAGATGAGGCTACCAGTAGTTGAGGTCGCTCACTTGGCCAGCAGTGTCATGTAAACATTGGCAACTTATTTGTTTTTCCCAATGTCATGTATTAGACAATAAGATTTACTATCCCCAATGAGCAGGGAATAATTAAAGGTATGTAATTCAAGGTATGAAGATATGAATTGTATCTAGTAGAAGATCCTGGAAAAAGCTGATCAAAACTATGTAAGCCTCCAGCATGACTCAAATTTTAAAGCATAAAATCCTATTTAGAGAATTTTTTGAATTCACTGATTCTAAATTAGTGTGTAAGAAAAGACATGCAGATATTCTGTCAAATCAACTTTGAATGAGGGCTCTGTTGGTCACATTTAATGTGGATAAATATGCATAGATCTCCATATTCATAAGCCAATGGTTCCTAGTGGCTCATTCCAACCAACTCTTTACAGTCTATGAGGAAATACCTATAGAGAAGCAAGCTTTAAAAATTGTGTTAGAAGTTACTGGACAACTAATGAAGAATGTAGGCAAAAAAATCTAAACCTCCTCTCATACATCTAATAAAATCCTTGCAATGCTTGCATTTCTATACAATGCTTTAGGTCATGAAAATAAAAAAAATATAGTTAACTGCTACAAAATCTCATGACATGGATTCTGATACTATATCTGATTCCATGATTGTATTACATTGCAGGTATTTTTTATCTTTTGCTTTTTCAGCTATATAACTGTAAGATTGCTAAATTACAAGGTATTAAGCCAACTTCATGAACTTTTCCTATTTTATTTTCTAAGTCTGACCTGTATGAATGAGCCCAGGGGGCCTATATTATTCTGTTTCTAAAGCTAGCATTTCTATGAAAATTTAAATGGCAGGTTCCTACTGGGCATCTTTAGAATAAAGGCTTATTTGAAATTGTCTCTGCATAGTACACTTGAAAGAGATTCTTGAAGTAACCATCTATTAACTGAGAACAATACAAGTCTTGTGTAGATTGTTTTATTACTTGTGTATACTGTTGAAGTGAAGGAGAACAGTGAACCAAATGTTCATTTCTTCCTCCCATTTCTTAAATTCTTTTATTTTTGTTGCTATTGCTCTTATTTTCTGCCAGTTTGTTTGCTCTGGGATCTATCATATACCTGATTTTTTTTTTGAATGCTATTAAGGGCTCTTCAACATTTCTATAAATGTTTTAGATGAGGGAATAGAAAGATGCTCAACAAATTTGCAGATGAAACAAAGGGTGGGGTTGCTATTAGCTCAGAAGACAGGCTTGAGGTTCAAAAGGATCTCAATAGTCTTGAACAGGGGTGTCAAACTCAATTTCATTGAGGGCCATATTAGGGTTGTGTTTGACCTCAGGGGGCCGTGGTGGGCATTGCCAACTTGACATCACTCTTGTCGGGGGCGCCTGTGGTAGCCCAAGCACTCTGCCAGTGAAAACAGAGTTCAGGAGGGCATCCCTTCTGAACTGTTTTCACTGGCAGAAGGTTGCAGGAGGCCGTCACAGGCAAAAATGGAGCTCAAGAGCCCATTTTCACTGACAGAGGCACCATGGGCTGGTCTTTTGCTGTTTAAAAGCAGCCCGGGGTGGTGGATCTAACACACCCCTGGTGTTGAACTTCATCCAAAAAAATGTGAGGTTGTGAAATGTGAGGTTCTGCATATAGTTAGGAAAAAATCAGATGCACAGGTACAAGGTAAGTGTACCTGTTTTAGCAATAGTATTCAAAGAAGGAGCTGAACTTAAGACCACAGATTAAGCATGAGACAGTTTTACCCTGTACTAATGAGACCATACCTGCAATACAGGTAATCTAGTCCTTGCTTAATGGTCACTCATTCAGCAGCTATTCAAATTATGGCCCGGAAGAGGTTTATTTATGATGATTCCTCATATTTGTGGCTGTTGCAGTGTCTCCAAATTGTCACATGATCATGATTTTGCAATCATGGCATTGAAGTGTTCCGTGGTCATGTGATTGCTCTTTGCAACCATCGCTGCTGCCTTCCGACAAGCAAAATCAATGGGGAAAGTGGCAGGAGGTCACAAATGACAATCACACAACTGACGTTGTAAGTCAGCGTGATCAAACAACACCATGCCTTATGACCACATAGTGATGAAGCCCCTAGTCTCAATTACTGCTGATAAATGAGGACTGCCTGTGTTGTATTCAGGTTTGGTTGCTATAATACAAAAAGAAAGAACAAGAAAGAATACAAAGAGTAGCAACAAAGATGGTAAGGGCATTGGAAGCTGTATCCTGTAAACAAAGTGGCTGTATTTAGCCTAAGACTAAGCAGTAGCATTGGAGTAGCCTTCCAAAACATGGAGGACTGTTTTCCAGGGACAAGGGTGCCTGATTGTATGACAAGAACCAATGGGTCTGGAAGCTTTAAAGAAAAAGATACAGACTCTAAGTAAGGAGGAATCTCCTGTTTGTGAAAGCTGTTGAGCAGTGTAACATCTTGTCTCATTTAGAGTTGTGGCTTTTTCATTACTGGAGGTTTTCAATCAAAGGTGGAACAGCCATTTGTCTGTTGAATTCCTGCCCTGAGCAGGAGGTTAGAAAAGAATAATTCTATGATTCTATGCCTGCATATCCCTCCATAGATAATCCCATGCTTTTCTACCATGTTGCATTATTGCCCATCACAGTTAAACGATTAACTGGGCTGTGTTGAGCACTCACATGATCAAGATGGAACGTTCTGCATATTATTAGTATTAATGGTCATATCTTGCTTTTTCACAAATCTATGAGAGGACTTTGTATCTTATAACTTTGTGGACAAATTCCTTGTGTGTCTGATCACACTTGGCCAATAAAGAATATTCTACATTCCATTTACATAAGGTCACAAAAAACCTCCATTGCACATCCTGATTTCTGTAGCCAAATACTGTAACCACTATATCACTTTTTATCTTTCTTCCTTATCCCCAGCGCTTTTTTTCTAAAAAAAAAGGTACCGGAACTCCCGTCGTATTGCGCATGCGCACCATAGATATACTAATATACAAA
>JANHGC010002470.1:336403-346746 GCA_027560395.1 Boaedon fuliginosus | reverse complement strand
TCCGTTCCGGTGTGTTCCCCCAGAAAAAAAGCCTTGCTTATCCCCCCTCCCTCCTCTTGTCTGGGATTTTTCTCTATTATCCATCAGTCCATATATAATTTATATGTGTCAGAAAAAATTATTGGCGACTCCTTTCCAGCTAAAATGGTGGAGAATTCCCAGCGTTAGATGTATTAATGGTTTGATTCAGTAGGAGTCAGTTTCCATTTTAGTCTCAAATTATGATTTTCTAGTGGAAAGGATTATATATAGATATGAATAACCCAAAGTCCTTTTTGCTCTTATAAATACAGTGTCTGTCTTTGTGCAGGACAAGAGTCAGCTGTTGTCAACCAAAGTGTTCTGTCAGAATTATGGAGGAATAGAAAATTGATGGCATCACATAATGACTCTCACAAAAAGAACTGCACAGAGCCAGGTAAGAAATAAAAAGCTTTAAGATATTGTTCACTTCTATCTTATTGTGGCAAGACCTGCAGCATAGTTGGAAAATTGTGCCAGACAGGAAGGTGGTTTAATGAGTGCATAAATTGGTGAGGGAGAACTGGCAGAAAATTGGAAGGATTGCACAGTCGGGAGAAAAGTTACATTTTCAGGGACACAAAATATGCCAAAATCTTCATGGTGAATTACAGGGAGAATCTTCTCTGTTGTAGCTGGTTGTATCATCTATGTACAGAGGAAAGTTGATTACTTTGAAATGGAGCATCTTTTCTTTTCATGCCTTTGTTTTGTTGCACAGAGCCAAACAAACACCTACATTTTTCAGCATATGGTTATTTCTGTATTATTGGGATTGACAGTCTTATTAATTAACTTCCATATTTGGATTTTTTAAAAACGAAAACGGATATCTGAAAACCGTTTAGAAACATAGGTATCTGAATTATGGGGAAAGAGCTGTCATTATATTGTTATCATATTTTTTTAAAAAAGCAGATGTTTTTTCAAAGTTGTTGAATTTAGGAGCCCTTTGTTAGTATGCCAGATTTATCATTGATGTTATAATTCAGATTCTTGCATAACTACTTTTAATGGTTATACTTTCTATTTTGGTTTGACAGCTATTGGGAGGGGAATAAGTATTTTTTTTAGGGCGGGGGGAGGGTTCATGCATTCATCTCAGCCCCCTGCCAGATAGAAGTTCAGTTCTAACATTCTTGACAATCCAAGAACCAGGAAGCAGTTTTTCAAAAGAGTTCAATAATAAGAGATGACATTTTCATTTATTTAAAATATTTCTGGCCTATATTTATGGTGAAAAGCTCTCCCAAGGGAGCTTACCCGTATAAAAGGGACAAACAGTAATAAAAGCAACATCAAAACAGATATTTAAGAAGGCATAGTACAAAGTACTCCTCAAAATAATAAATCCAATCACTCTTTTAGGTGGGGCCTTAACATTCATATACTGGAGCATAAATTGACTTTTTCAAAAAACCAAGAAAGCATAATGACTCCTGATCCTTCAGTAAATGAAAGTGGCATCTACTTCCCAGAGAAAACCTCATCAGTTCCATTAATATTACCGAGCACAGATTCCAGCTTTGGGGTTTTGCCAGAGTTCTATACTTAGGTGTCTTTTCCCTGTCCATTACTGTTTAGCTTTTTAAAGAACAATCAAGGAAGCTTAAGGGACAGAAATCTTTTCTGAGTACAGACTCCCTGCATTTCAGAGGTTCTATATGGAGGGACATCAGCTGTGGGCTGTATGTGTGTGTAGACCCATTCAAGATCAGATAAGGAACCCTTTTAGTTCAGCATTTTGTTTCCATCGGTGGCCAGCCAAATATTTTTGGGAAACCCACAAGAGACACAGAGATAAGAGTTATCATGTATGATTTATTCAACTTTTGCATAGGTAGGCGCTGTTTACCCCATGATTAATAACTGTAGATGAACTGGTTTAACCCCCCTTTCAAATTATCTATGCTACTTAACGTGATTAACATAATGATATCCTCTAACAATACTTTGTATGTTTGTTATGTGTTATTTGAAAAAGCACTTGCAGCCAGCTGCCCAAATCTACTTTCACTTAATCTTATTTAATGAACCTAATTTCTGAAGTTTTCAGAATGAAAATTTTTTCTCTAGCCCACTTTCTTCTTTCAATTCATGCCCTGCGGATTTGCTATGATTCGGGTAGCGAAAAATGTGATTTATGAACGAATGAGAGAAGGAAAGATAATATAACATTAGCCATGGCATTTCTGATGGAAAAGCATTGGGTTTTGGATAGCACATGCATTTTTGTTGAAGCTGAGCAATATTTCTCCACGTTCAGTTTAAGTATGTACAAGGAGAAGAGAAACGGGAAAAGTAATGAAGACAGGCAGGCAAATTGTTAGGCACTTCAATTCTTAGCTACTAGTAGTTTTCCTCTCTGGATTTGAGTGCACCATTCCATCAGTTGAAGGCTCAACTGCTAGACCCATGCAGCATTCATTTGTGTACAGTAGATCCTGCCAGCTTTCTCCAATCAATAATTCTCCAGATGTATAGGGTATTAATGCACCCAGTTCTTAGGCTAAGTGGTCTTGCACTTGTTAGCTGGTAGTTATGTGAGATGAAATGCAACATCTTCAGAGACCACCAAAGACAAGACTGTATACTGCATTTACTTTTCAGTTTTGTTGCATTTGACTTGTTTTTTATTTGGTTTCTTATGTGAGATGCAACAGGAATGTTTCTTAGTACCTCATAATGGAATATAAATGTATGAACGAGCAAATCCACAGAATAGCCAAAAGATATTTATAATTGTCTCACATGCTATAGATATTAGATGTTATTATAGTTGCGATAATAAATGTATAAGATAAAAGTTAATTCTGAAAATGATGTTTTCAAAAGACAAATGCTCAAGAATGAATTTAATGAATTAATATAATGATTACTGAGGTGTTTTCAGTGGTACTTATACTATATAGATCATATTGTAACCTTTAAAATATTCATTTATAAAGCAGCAATGTATCTTTATATTTCTTACGAGAGGAAAAAGCATAATCCAAAAAGAATACGTTTTTGGATTGTGCTTTTTGGTTAATTCCATTAGCACAGCCTCTTGGCAAGTTCTCCTACACATCCGGATAATCTTAATGACATTAAAAAAAAAAAGATTCTCATTACAAACTTTTTCATGCAACTTCTCCTTAATTTCAATTAATTTTAAAATAATTTCTTTTATATAATTAATTTATATCCAGTATGGCTGTATGCATAAAAGACTAGAGGTCATACATTTTTAATAATTGCTTGTTCTACTGGTGGCATCAGCTAAAATTTTCTTACCTACACAGTTAGGAAACGGACATTGCCCTGTCTTCTCTTATATCTGGTCATATTGTATACAAAACTCACTGAGTTTGCTGGTGAATTTCTGTCCTACTAGCATACAGTCTCTTCTTAAGAGTTCAATGAATCATGAGTTTGTGGTAAACCACCAGAAGGAACCCATGAATAAAAGTTGCATTTATTTCTGCTAGATAAAATAGGATGACATTCCGTTATACAGATGATGATGGTGTTGGTGCCTAATCTGGGCTTCTGCTTGAAGAGCAAGTGGTAGCCACGGTTAGGAGGGCCTTTGCACAATTTCAGGTTGTGCATCAGTTGAATCCATTCCTGGATTCAATATCACTCATGTGACTTGTGGCCTCCTGTCTGGACTACTGCAATTCACTTTACATGGAGCTGGCCTATTACCATGTTGGTTATCCGGGCACATATAACTAATTCATAAGCTGGATTGGTGGCCAGTGTGCCTGTGAATGCAATTCAAGGTGTTGGTTAGAATTCTTAGAGCTCTTCATGGCTTCGGATTGGGTTACTTGAGGGATTTTCTCAGTCTAGTTGTTTCTACCCATCCAATCCAGTCAGTTGTTGGTTGTTTCTACCCGTCCAAACCTGGCCCATCATTTAAGGAATGCCAGTATGTAGAAGGCGTGCCTTTTGTGTGACTCCATTTCTCCCTCTGATGATCAGGATGGACCTGGCCCTGCTAGCCTTTTATGCAGTCTTAAAAAGCTGGTTCTGTACCTAGCCCTGGAGTTCTAAGCATGTGAAAAGACCTATCTCCTGAATATGATAGTTTTTGGGGAGCTGTAATGTATTTTTATTTTTTAAATTTGTTGTGATTTTTATTTTTATTTTGTTTTTGCTCACCACCCAGAATCACATGCTGAGTTGGACTGATTCAATAAATAAATATTCATTTGTTGCCCTTTTACTAAAAACTCAAGATCTAGGCTGCAAAAACCTGGATGATTATGAAATGATTACAAACAAGTTTTCTTTATTTCTCTGTTGCCAACTAATGGTTGTCTGGAGTTTTGTAGTTCAAACCTGGTAGACCTATGAAATTGCCTTTGAGTTGGGCTCAGCTGCTGTTGATTTCATGGCAATGTCTTTGTCACATTCTTGGCAACAATACAAGTCATCTGACTTTGCATTATTCTAGAATGTATGGATATTTATTTATTTGTCAGTCCAGTTTATAATCCAGAATTTTCTGGTGGTCTCCCATCCAGGCACTAAGCATCCTGATCCTGTGTAGCTTCAAAGCACAGACCAAGTTAGCCATATAGTGACATCTGCTAAGATATCAATTAAAAACACAGCAGCTTAAAATACAAATCAATGGCTATGTTCCCCTACCATATTAAGCCATAAACTAGTTAACTATGCTTTAGCTTAATGTACCCAGGCCAAGTGATTTGGCATTTTATGTGAATCCAGAAAATTAACTTAATTGAGTCAACTATGGTACATTTCATCTTGAATAGGCATGTTACACAAATAGTCATATGATAGGAATTGTTTTTATTCTGATCTATCTTCTTTTTTTGGCCATGACTCAGATCTGACAGTGACTTAAAATGAGCAGTACATTGATGCATTGCAAATATGATATATACAATACACCTATGAGTCAAGCAACAATAATTAAAAATAACGTTCAAGGAATTAATGATTAATATTAGAACAGATAATATTTTTCTGAGCTACAAAACAGTGGTTAAAAAAAAAGGTTTACTCTACTCTGCCACTGATGATTCAATTAAAATAGTTTCTGAGACTTCCCGATATTGTGAATGAATCTGAATGTCAAGGTATAGTTACAATAGTAACTTTTACAGGACCTTAGTTCACTAACTGTATCTTTGTTACATATTTCAAGTTTCTTAACATCCTGCAAGGAAGGTTATTCTAGAACAGGGGTGTCCAAACTTTTAGCAAGGAGGGACAGATTTGGTGACATGGAAATGTGTGGGGGCCGACTATTCAGACTGACATTCTTTGAACCATTAAAATTAAATGCAAATGAACTATTTTATGAATAGTGCGGTGAAGGGGAAAATGCGCACCGGCAGGGAGAAGAGGCTGTGGGCCATTCGAAATTTGAAAACGGGACGCAATTGGCCCCCGGGCCGGACTTTGGACCTGCCTGTTCTAGAAGCTCTCAAATCCCGGTTTTGCTATCAGTTTGAGGGGACCCAGTGGGAAAAGCTCTCAAAATTATTAGAAAGAAATTACGAAGTAAAATATTGTAATTTCACTTTGTATTTTCTTTATTCTTGGTTCAGAAACTTATATTTTGGATCATAAAAGAGTTCTTTTAAATTCTAGCTGTTTATTAAAAGAAGAAGAAAAAGTAATATAAATTTAAAGCTATGAAGCGGCATGGAGATAAACAAAACAAAAAGTACACCCGCAAAATATGTTAATATTAATAAAAATGGAGAAAGGAGAGCTAGACAGGAGCATTTTTTACATTCACTGATATTTGAACAAATTATTTTAAAAACTATTCATTCCTTATTTAGCTGAAATTGAATAACATATAGTCACAAGAGTGGAAGGCGCTGGCAATATTTAAACGAATGCTTCCAATTTAGCTTCTGTTTGATGCCAGATGTCAGAATTCATTCTCAGTGTTAACATTGTTTGAAGAAGGTGTGGAAAAACAATTTCACTAGAAAGAGTGAGCCTTTTGTATGTTGGAAAACCACTGGACTAGACATACCTCCATATTCTTTTGATGACAGGATTTCCTCCTGATCATATGTTGAACTTATTTGACCAACTGTAAAGGGCTATGGAAGCAGATGCTGCTGGGAGTTGGGATCAAGATACTACCTGGCAAGACTATTTTGGGATATGTGTTTTGTTTCAGGTGATGATTTGTTGCTTATCCTGAAGGATTTCATAGCCTTCTGAAAAGTTCCATAACTGGGCTTGAGAACTATTGTGAATGTGTCTACATTGGTTCTGAAACTATTGGCAGGTAACAGGCAATAAGATGATTTTGTTAAATTCACATCACAGTAATAAGTTGGAGCAAGTACAGAGAAGGGCTATGAAGATAATGAGTGTTAAAGCCATTATCCCATGACAAACTATTAAAGATCCAGCCAAGAGGAGATAACTGAGGGAAGGTGTGCCAGTAGTATTCAAGTATTTTAAGAACTGTCCCATGGAAGAAGAAAAGAACTTGCTTTTTTTTTTACCTGAAGGACAGGAATAGAACCAGTGAATTAACATTAAAGGAAAGGGATTCCGAAAGGAGGTCAGTCTTGAAACAGACTGTCACATGAAGTGTGGGCATGTAAAAATGCAAGTAAATAAATAGGTACCACTCTGGTGGGAAAAGCTAGCAACGTTCAATGGAGAAGTGGCAGTTGCCGCCAGACCTGCCTGGATGCAAGCAAGGCAAGGTCGGGGGAAGAAAGACCCGACAGCCCCAAAACAGTTAGCCAGCTTGTGCAAAGCTAGTTCATCCCTTGTGGTATACTGTGGATAGTGCTCGTGAGTGAACAAAATGAACTAGCACACTTAAACTACCAGTTCTATTCTGTGTAAAAAGCAGTGTAGACTTCCTTGGCTATGTATGCTATACACTTTAAACAATAATAATGAAATGGTGTGTTCTGCTTCATTGGAGTTCTTCATTTGTCAGAAATGGTCTAGCATAGCGATCCCCAACCTTTATGGTGGTGGTGTGGGGAAAGGGAAACTGGCCCACTGCTTGCACAAGTCAAGCTGCTCATGCATGTGTGTGCGCAATGGGCTGCCCCTTGTGCAAGTTGAGCTGTGCATGTGTGCATGTGTGCTTGCCAGCTGCTCGCATGGCCTGGTTCCAAACGGGGCATGTCCCGGGGGTTGGGGGACTCTGCTCTAGCAGATCCTACACTGATAAGAGCTGAAATAAATGATCCCTAAGAGTCTTTCCAATCTACAATCCTATGACCCAGTGGTGGCAAACCTTTTTGGGGTTGTGTGCCGAAAGTGTGCATGAGCACATGTGCACATGTGGCCACATGCCCCTGTACCCCCCTGCCCATGTGTGCATGCGACCCCCCCATCTACACATGCATGAGCCACAACACAGCTGTTCCTGCTGCTTAGCTGTGCTTTAAAGTGCAGTAAAATGGATGGGGGGGGGTCACGTGCAGGGCCGTGCAGCTGTTGTATCAGAGTGCTTGCAGAACACCACAAAGATTTGTAAGTCAATCGCATGCAGTGCACGTTTGACTGGCGTTCGCCATGTGCACCCACAAAGTGCATAACCAGCGAACTGGGAGGAATCCACCCCTAGTCACGCATGCATGCGCGGAGGGGTGGGGGGAGCATGGAGGGTTCCTCCATGCATGCACATGAGGGCAGAGGAGTGCTCCCTCCTCTTGCATGCACACATGACCCCCCCCCCTCCGTTTTACTGCATTTTAAAGCACAGCTGAGAAGCGTGAACAGCTGTGTTGCAGCTTGCACATGTTTGAGGTGCAGGGGAGCGCTCCCCCCGTGCATGCACACATGACCCTTCACGCCCCTCCAGGCATGCATACATGACCCCCAGAGCCGCAACACAGCTTTTTTCGCTGCTCAGCTGTGATTCAAAATGTGGTAAAAGCACCATAATATACAGGTGGGTGGGCGGGCCCATTTCAAGCCCTCATGTATGCCGGCAGGGATGGCTCTGCTTGCCACCTCTGGCATGCATGCCATAGCTTCACCAACACGGATATAACCTGTGCCTGGTACTTTTTACATGTGTCAAAATAAAATCTCTAAAATTTTCTGCTAGTCAGAGTAGTTGGGAATTCTTATATTCCAGTATAACTGGAGAATTTCATGGAGTTGCTGTCTGCCATATCTGGAGGTATTTGAACTAATACATCATGATGTATCAAGTGTGAAATAATGGTCAGCACAGTTGCCCTACCACTGCTGTCTGCTGGAAGGGTAAACAGAAGGGAAAGGGGCTTTCTGCAGCACTTTGGACAGTTCCTTGGAACACAGTTGTTGCTTCCCCAACAACTTTAAAATTTTACCCCACCCCGCCTTCTTTAGATTCTTGCAACATTTTTAACTTTATTCTGGGTTTGTTTCCCTGCCAAACAAATTTCAGTATTGTCTTTTCTAGGTCTTTAAAAAAAAATTTGGTAAACTGAATTGGAATTGTCTGAAACAAGAATATTACTCTCAGCAAGATATTCATTTTTATAGCTGCAATCTGGCCTATGAGTGATAATTGCTTATTTTCTCATCTGTCCAAATCTAACTTATTTGTTGAAGTAATTTATAATAATTATCTTCTTTTATTGATGAACATCTTGCTGTTATCCAAATTCCAAGATATTTTATCTTTTTTGCTATCTGTATGCCCAGTGTTTCCGCCATTCTTCCTTCATTCCTTTTACTCATGTTTTTCGTCAATAACTTTGTCTTATCTTTGTTTATCTTTAACCCTGCCACCAGTCCAAAATCCTCAATTTTTCCCAACAATTTTCTTCCTGTTTTGAGGGGCTCCTCCATTATGAATGCCATATCGTCTGCAAAGGCTTGGGTTTTATATTGATCTCTAATCCTTTTATTTCTGGATCTCTTCTAATTTGACATAACAGTGTCTCTAGAGTTAAAATAAAAAGTAATGGAGACACTGGGAATCCCTGTCTTGTTTCTTTCCTTATATCTATGGATTTGGATTCTTCACCATTGATTAATATTTTTGCGTGTTGATTTGTGTATATAGCCTGGATCGCACCTATTATATTCTTACCAAAGTTCATATATCTCATTTGACAAAATAAAAAATTCCAATTCACATTATCAAATGCTTTACTGGCATCAAGAAATACTGGTGCCAGTTGCTTATCTTAATGTATTTCATAGTATTCCAAAACATTCATTATTATTCTTAAATTGTTTTTTATTTGCCTACCGGTAAAAAAGCTGGTTTGGTCGGACAGTATTATCTTGTTCAGTATCTTTTTCAATCTATCTGCCAAGATAGTAGTAAAATTCTTGTAATCTGTATTTAGTAACGAGATCGGCCTGTATTTCTCAATCTGATGTATGTCTGAGTCCTCTTTTGGAGTGAGGGTAATATATGTCTCATTTGGGACTGGGAGATGTACTACCAAGCTGCATGGTATGGATAAAGGACTGGATTACATTGAAAGACATGAGAATCCTGAAGGCCATGACTTGCAGTTAGGGTGGCATGCATTTCTGTGGAGATCCAACAATAATCAGGGACATTTTCATTTTATTTATTCATTTATCCATTTATTCATTTATTATATTTATACCCCACCTCATTTCCCTGGTCAAGGGAAACTCGAGGCGGCTAATAACAATAAAAATTACAATGCCACAATAAAAAGAAAACCCAGTCACAATCACACACATCTGAGGGGGTGGGGATTAATTCCAGGCCTTCTGCCAAAACCAGATCTTTGTAGCTTTGCGGAAGGCCAGCAAGGTAGGGGTGGTCCTAATTTCTGGAGGGAGCTGGTTCCAGAGGGTCGCCGCTGCTACAGAGAAGGCTTTGGCACGGGGGTCCGCCAGCCAACATTGTTTGGCTGATGGGACCCGTAGCAAGCCAACTCTGTGGGATCTAATTGGGCGCTGGGAGGCATGGGGTAGCAGAAGTTGGTCTCAAAGGTACCCTGATGAGGCACCTAATAAGGAAATCATTATTAACAATTTGGGAAAAGATAAAAAGATAAAAAGGAAAGCCTATATGAAAATTCCCTGTTGCATATCATCTATTGAAGCGTTAACGTATCCAAACCTGTTGGACCAGGAAATTTTTTTTTATAAAGATTTAGTAAATCAGAAAGGTGACCTAAAAGCCAAACAGGAACTGCATAGCCAAGGGATTATATTGGATTTAGGGATGGGTTTCTCCCGGTTCGCTGGTTACCTGCTTCGTGTGCGCACTTTCCGAACGGCTTTCAAAAGCGCGCTGCACGCGATCGACTCAGAAATCTTGGTGCAGTTCTGCAAGCACTCTGACAGAACAGCTGCGCATCAGCTGTTCTGTCAGAGTGCTT
>JANHGC010002470.1:269028-279810 GCA_027560395.1 Boaedon fuliginosus | reverse complement strand
CTGACAACCTGCTGAACAAGTCAGCAGAGATAGGCTGCAGTGCTGCATTTAACCACTGCGCCACCGAGGCTCTTTTTAACTTCATTAAATTGGGAGTAGGATTTGGGTTCCCTTTCTTCCTCTACTTTCCTCTCTAGTAATATACACAACTATAATATTGGCTTTATGTCCTTCTAATCTGCTCTAGTACTTTACAGCAATGTACATCAACAAACAGGTTTCCTTTTCTTTTCTTTTCTTTTCTTTTGCTCTCCAGATGGAAAACTGGAAAAAGTCAAATGGATCCTGACCTGGCCACTGATACTTCTCCTCTTTTTCACTATCCCAAACTGCAGCAAGCCACGCTGGGAAAAATTTTTCATGGTGACATTTGTCTTTTCCACATTATGGATTGCTTTGTTTTCCTACTTCATGGTGTGGATGGTGAGTGATTGCAAAGTTAGGGAGGAGCGGGATTGGTAATGAAGAACATTACTATTTGAATCTAACTGAAAGAAAGCAAAGCAAATGTTTGAAGTGTGCAATATCAACATTCAGATATGTCTTTTATTAAAGGAATTCTTGTGATACTTAAAATCAAACCTCCTCCTTTTTTTAAACTTTTTTTCTCATCCTTTGTTCCTTCATTTTTTTAAACATACCTAGCAAATATTTATGCTACTGGAAAATGCCATATCTTGCCCTACAATTCTACTAGCCTTCTGGAGTCTGTTAAAACAACCTGCTAATCAACTCACAAAGGAAGACATTGACCTGATTGGCATCTTTTTCAATAACTAGGAAAAATAAATCTTGTGTCATAGTCTCACAATTGGATTTCAGCTAAAGCCAAGTGGAGATCCTTCTTCTCTCAAAGTTGAAGGTGGTGTGATTATTCATTGGATTACTATTTGACTTTTAATCCAGTTTTAATCTCAATCTGGTATCATTTAGATAGGCTAGATCTGTAAACTCTAGAAGAGTCCAAACAATTATCGCTAATGCTGTTAGGAATTCTTAGAATTAGAGTCCAGGTATGGACCCATGGAGCATCTTATCCAGAAAACTATGTACTATTAATCTCAATTAGTAACAATTCATTGATCCTAGTTTATTACAAGCAACAGAGGACAGAATATATGAATGTTTCTTGATACTTTAATCCTCAAAATTGTAAATCATGTGAGGTAATTTTGGACGTAATAATGGGATTAATCTATCGTCAACCCTGTGAACTTCATGACAAAGTATAGACTTGATCTCAAATGTTACTAGTCTTACCCTGAGGTGGTATTCAGCCAGTTCCGATAGGTTCCGGAGAACCATAGCAATAATTTTGATTGATTCAGAGAACCAGTAAATACCACCTCTGATTGGCCAACAGCATAGCCATGCCCATCAAGCCATGCCCACAGAACCAGTAGTAAAAAAAAAATTGAATACCACCGCTGGTCTTACCCATGTACATTAATTTCTATGCTTTCTTTAAATTTCTGCTTCATGGAGGAGAAAAAAATATTCCTTGAAGATAAATAGCTTGAAATTTTGAAGTTCCAGTGAAACAAGTTTAGACATAACTAAATAAAGATTATGATCATGCATAGTTTCTGCAATCCTAATATGCACATTCATTGGACAATGAAAAAGGAAAATGAAACAGGAAAGAAAAAACTCCCAACTTTTTTCTCTTCAGTTTTTATTGATTTGATTCTGATGCTGCTTGATTCCAACTGATTCTGGGCAACTCCCCAAATAACAAACATAAAAATACATAAATATAAATGTAATAAAATTAATGAAAAAAAATAATTATCATATTTTTCAGAGTATAAGACACACTCCCACCCCCAAGAGCGACTGAAAATTAGGGTGCATCTTATACATCGAATGTAGCCTCGCCCACCCACCATTTTCACCTTCCGCACGTTGCATTTTAGACCTGTTCCAGGCTGCAGAGATTGCCACAGACCATCTCTGCCTCCGCACCTCGTATTTTCAGCCTTTGAACACTCCATTTCAGACCTGTTAAAGGCTGTAGGGATCGCCACAGCCCATCGCCGCTGATTGTCGCTGATCACTGCCTCCACGCATCGCATTTTCAGGCGTTTTTGGCCTCTGCATGTTACGTTTTCTGCCCAAAAACACATTGCGCTGTACTTGCTCTACATACCAGAGCTTCCTTATAAGATCAGCTGCATGGTTGAAGCAGCGTATCAGCCCCCAAGAGGCTCGTGCAAGCAAAGCAAGTGTGCATGCACACGTGCTCACAACAGCTGATTGGGGGTATTCTGGGAGGCCAATCCACCCGCCAATCCGCTGCTCATGCTGAATCAGGCTGCAATAATGTGCTGAAGCTGACCAGGCTGTTTGCTAAGGATGCTAGCCAGATGAATATCAGTGGATGCTGGTAGGCCGACACATATTTTTTTTATTTTCCTGCCCCAAAACTAATGTGCATCTTATACTCCAAAACATATGGTACATGACAATTACAAGATGGTAATCCAGACAATACATATACAAAAAATGCATATACAAAACAGGTTATCCCTAGACGCTGCAAAACATTTTTACTGTATCCTAGGATTGGCCTTTTGTAGTATAGTATCCTCAAGATATTGGCCTAGAGTTGCTGTCATAACTAGCAGGCATGACCTTTGCAAGTATGAGTTGAAATTCAATATGTATAGAAGATGTTAGATTTAGGAATATGTTCTACATTATCAGTTTATGGCTGCTAATTTGTTGTAGCATTAGAAATTCTCGTTTTTGTTAGCTTGTTTCATTTTAACACCCACTTGCTCAAGCAGTTAAAGGTCTAAGAGTCAGAATGCTCTTATTGTTTTCAACAACTTGTTTTCCTTTGTTGCACAGGTAACAGTGATTGGTTACACTCTAGGGATTCCTGATGTTATCATGGGCATTACTTTCCTAGCTGCAGGGACTAGTGTACCAGACTGCATGGCCAGTTTAATAGTAGCAAGACAAGGTAAGGCCTGCACTGATTTCAGATAAATGTTGTGCTTGTTTTCTACATCAGTAAGCAGAGCTCTTACATTATTGATATAGAGATGGGGCTGAGATAATTAAGATCGCATTCATTTCATTCAGGTTTTTCAACACAGGCTAATGTAATTTGAATTGTCTAAATTAATACCTAAATTGAATTGCCTAAATTAATGCGGGCATCCTTCAGTTTTTGCAGTTTTCTTAATTTTAAATTACAGTCCTCTGATTAAAATGTGTACAAAATTGCTTAGCAAAACCTGCAGACAAATATGTATGTGTTAAGAGACATCTGAGAGAAAATACTGTGTAATAGGAAATTACTTACAAACCACTGTACAGTTTTGTACTTTGGAAATGCATAAAATAGTCTAAATGAAAGTGTGAGCCTAAAAATTCATGACATTTTCCCCACATTTTTTAAAATTACAGACTGATGGCAAAACTGAAGACTAAGCTGTGGTTGGAAAAAAAATGTAATATTATGGGAAATGAACAGATGAATTCAGTGTAAGAAGTGTTGTGTATCTAAATAGGAATGAAAGTTGAATCAGTTAATTAAGTCACTACTCCAGAGGCATGTCTATGGAGATTTTCAGTCATGCAGGTCATGGTTGCCCCGAAGGGACTTTTTCCAAACTTTCTTTCCTTGAACACATTTCGCTTCTCATCCAAGAAGTTTCTTCTGTTCTGAAGTGATTGGGTTCAGAACTGAAGAAGCTTCTTGGATGAAAAATGAAGCATCTTCAAGGAAAAACAAAGAAAGTCCACTTGCCTTTTGAAAAAGGACTTTTGGGGGGATCCAGATGCAGTGAACCATAATTCCAATTATCCCATTCAAATGCACCAAAAAGCACAACTAATCTATTTAAAATTCTTTGGACTGACTAAAATGTATCTCAAATACTTGGGAGATAAATATATTGATACACATCCCCAAGAGAAGAAGGTGTTTATAAGGGGGTGCTAGCCTTTTCAATATTTTATTCTGTATCTATTATTTGGAATGCAAATTCATTAGTAAAGTTTGGATCACAAACACCAGTTTAAAATACAACTCTCTCTTCTCTTATATAACCTTTTAAAATATTGCTTACTTTAAATATACACATGTGTAAAATATAATCAAAGGTTATCATTTCAGTAGCATTAATCTTGTGTAGATTTAATTGATTAAATCTCAGATGCTTAAACAAAAATATTTAAGTAAAAATAAGCTTGGGATCTGCCTTCCATTAATCAGGAATCTCTGTTTTATGTTTTCATGTAGATTTAATCCCTTTTTGGGTTTGATTAATTTATCAATGCAGTAATCTCAAACTCACCATCAACTGGTTGTTCCAGTCAAAATAGACTAGATTTTATCCATTTTTTTAATGAGTCTGTATTGATGCTTTATCAATAAATGGTCAAATTTGATATTTGTAAAAAGATAATTCCCCGTATAAAATTATTGGAATTCATAGGATCATTACATTGGAAGTTGTGTATTGCTTTATGTGGGAATCCACACAGAATTCCATAATGTTGGAAGAGGCCCCTTGTTCTCTGTGGGAATCTAAACTAAAGTATGCTCAACAGAACTAATTTTATTGAGTTACATTTTGAGATTCCAAATATAGTATGTGACCTTCTGAAGTCAACACTTTGAGTGTCTCAGGAGTACAACATACTTTGGTTTTAAGCCCATTTACAGTTAGGTATATACTGTAAATTGGTTAGGTATATACTGTAAACTACAGTTAGGTATATGTCTAACTTGCCTTTTCTCTCCCTCAATTAAAAATAATTGGTCCTGTGAAGAATTATTGTAGGGAACCCTGGCCAATTTATGGTCTACAGTTTACATTCATTACCTCTAGAGTGTTGTAAAATAAATCATTGTGAAAATCAAAATGGCTTGAATTGTGAAATGTTTATTTTTCAGGATTAGGTGACATGGCAGTGTCCAATACAATTGGAAGCAACGTGTTTGACATTCTTGTGGGGCTTGGAGTTCCATGGGGTTTACAGACTATGGCAGTTCATTATGGCTCATATGTATGTATCCAGATGTAAATAAATCTGTTCAAAGTTTTTGTCACAGAAAATAATTGAATAAAGCCATTATTTTGGTATGGCTTAATTGAAACCAACTTTTCTCAGCTTGATTATCTGTAGATGCATTGTGAGCTGGGACAAGAGCTCTCAGTGTAGTCAACGAGACTTTGACCATGAAGGCCAATTATGCGGGAAATTGAAGTAATACCATACTGGAATTGTGCCAAAGTTCAGAAAAGCTACCTTAAATATCTTTAACAAATCTCTATGCAAAAATTCCATAAAACTATTTTTCCAAACTACATACCTCTTTCTTGGCCAGGGTTACAGCTGGTCCTGTAATAAGATGGCAAAACATCTTAGAAGCATGTGTAGTACACAGAGGTCTCTGCAATGTGTTTTATATTTCTCAAGAGCCTCCAGTAGGAACCAATGCTATCTCACGAAATCTCTTAATTATTTCTTTTGTGTCTTAAGACCACTCTAATATTGTCTCTAACGTTGTCATTATCATAACCAATGTGCCTCCTTCAAAAATGTTCAACTGTTTCCTTTGCGTTTTGGATTCCGGAATGGATCTTCCCTCTGAAGTAAACCTATTTTGCAAGATTAAATCTGTTTCCTTCTGTTCAATAGACATTGCCTATTGACTTAACTGAAGATGAAATCAGGAGTATATTGTTCTTACATACTCTATCTTTTATTTTCTAGTGACTGTATTCTTGAGATATGGCAAGTATTTTAAACCTGTCTTTTCTGATTTTCATAGGTTAAGATAAACAGCAAAGGACTAGTTTATTCTGTTGTGCTTCTCCTAGGGTCTGTAGCCCTTACCGTAAGTGGACTGATGAATTAATTTATTTCTGCACCCAGTCATATTAATACAACATATCTAGAGATGAGATGAAATGTATTTAATAGTTAACTTATATTTGCCGTGCAAAATGTAACTACTATTATTTAGTCAACATATACATTTAACAGACTTTACAGATTAGTTGTACTATTAAGAAACTTACATTTGTAAACATAATTTACAACTTTGATTGGAAAAATCAATTGCTGTAAAATTTGCAAAAATATGTGCATTAAAAAGCTTGTATAAAATAAAACCTTGGTTTAACAGTACATCCAGGCGATATGTTCTCTGTTGAACCTGAATTTATGTCCTCCTATCAGTTTATGTCATTTGAGAAAATACTTAAGTGACATAAATAGTTAAGTGCCAGAATTTCTGGATTTACCAGACAACTTTCAGCAGTCACATCCTCAAGATCCAATCTGGGTCGGTCACCGAGACCAGACGTTTACTGTTCTGAGCTTTTGGACTTGCACTGGAGCCCATCCTCAGGGAACTGCTCTCTCACCAGAATATGTCACATCCTCAGTTTAACAGACAGTAAATGGGGCTATTGACTGTATACTCTAAACTGAGGTCCAATATGTATACAGAGAAGAACTCATAAAAACATATGAAATGGGGAAAAGAATGGAATAAAATTAAAGTTTGATGAATTAAAAAAATAGAGTCAGATGATAGAGTGAAGCTAGGTACAGGCATAATACAGCAGAACTCTTAGACAGTTTGTTCAGGTAGCTTAGCAATTTTTTATACTAACTTGTAATTGAAATCTATGAAGCATTCCAAGAGACTTATTTCTTGATATTTGTGCAACACTTAAAGCAACATGCTGGACTGTCACCTAATTAAAAATATCAGTTTAAGTATATGAATCATAAAACACTCATTTCCCTCTATAGATTTTCTAATAACTCCTCCACAAATATTTTGTATTATAGGATTTAGTATTTCTCCAGTTGGAAAGGTCATGAAAATTAGTTTCCTTTAATGATTTCTGAAATTCTCATTTGAAGTGCTGTTTTTTTAGTCTGCAGCATATATTGCCTTCAAACTTAAATAATTCATTCCTCATGTTCTTACAGGTTGGCGGGATCCACTTAAATAAATGGAAACTTGACAGGAAATTGGGTATCTATGTGCTCAGCCTCTATGTCATTTTCTTGTGTTTCTCAATACTGATAGAGTTTAATGTCTTCACTTTTGTCAACTTCCCAATGTGCCGAGAAGATGACTGAGAAACAAAGCCAAGAGGTGTCATCTGGATCTATTTTGCTATAAGTGTCAGGAGACATTTTTACACTTCAACTCTAAAACTCAATGTGTCTCCTGCTTCATCAACTTAGAAGCAATTTATCTGGGAGGAAAGAACATGCTTCTTTGACAACACACAAGCTCAAGACTACTACTGTCATCTGTTCTTCCACTTCCTCGTTCTTCATCAGGTACCCTCATTCAGCTGTACTTCTGCAGCTCTGTATGAGGTTTTAAAAGATGGTGCCCCATTTCAGATTCCATTCTGGCCTGAGCATCATCAATATCAAACTGACATCACGTCTGCCATGGAAACACATTTTCCATTTGATGGCATATGGGTCTTCAAAGAAGAGGAAAAGAGAGTAGACTCAAGATTCTACCTTGCCTCATTTCAAGGATCTCAGCTATGTCATGTGCTTACATGCTTATATGCATGAAGAACCTTGATTTTCCTTCTTTAAATGCTCTATTTATACAGAAGTTTCAACAATGCTGAGGAGATCATCTTCAATAGTAATTTATCATCTTTTAAAAATGTTTTTGAACGATACAACGATTTTACTAAGAAAAAGATGGAAAATGATAATACAATACTATGATCATGTAATACTAAAAATCATGGAACATAAAATATGGCAAACTGGATAAATATCTGTGCTTGAAAAAGATTGAATTGTTCTACAGTCAGTGAAGATCAATGGATAATATCAAGAATAAATACACATGAATATTATGTTGACAAGTTAGAAAATTGCACCAGCACCAGTAAGTGCATATTCTAATCTTAGAGGAAAATGGAAAACCTTGGGTGCTCAATAATTGATTGTGATGGTAATGAGTGCGGGGGAGTCTACAACTGAGATGCCTTCCAAGTCTTCATAAATGAACTATGAATTTGGAAGTATCTATATCTATCTATCTATCTATCTATCTATCTATCTATCTATCTATCTATCTATCATCTATCTAATCTATCTGCTTGCGTGCATATGTGCACACACACCAAACAATAATTGTACAATCCCCAGTTTTATCTTGTTTTAAAATCAGAAAGGTGGATTGCATGAAAACTGGCCAGCAGAATATGGGGCTGGGGAAATCTGCTAGCTTTTGGAAACCTAGTACCTGCATGTACATTGAGATAATTATAGAACATGGTTCAATGTGCACAGATGTTCTTCTGAGGTATGTGAGTGAGGTGTGATTCAATGCAGATGCTTAAATTATTTCAGAAGATAAATTTGATTCAGGCACCTAAATCAATTCAACTAGAGCATCCAATAGGAATGGACTCTGTTAGGACCAATTCAGGCCTTAAAGTGCATGTGCACATGTGAGGAAAATGTGAATTGATTTAGATGTATTTTATTTATGTTCCTTCAATTTGTTGAGTTAATCTGATGTTTTGAATCAGTGTAGGTTGATTCAAAGCCCTATTTGCACAGATCATTTCCTTCATAACTTACTTGAATCCCCTTTTGATCAAAAGCTCAATCTCTCATCAAGCCTTGACAATCCTGAGCCAACAGCTCCTGGGAACTCTTACGTATTTCACTATTTGTCCAGTAAAATGTTTGAGACAAAACTAATTAAATTTGAAAATTTTCACTTTAAGCAATCTCCAACTGTATGGAAAGAAACAAAAAATCAAAATATCTACAAGAATGCAATAACAGTCATTGCCATTACATTATCTCTGAGTTAACTTTTTAGTTTGCTAGAGTCATAATCTGTTTTTTCCCATATCACTAGTGACCCACACAAATAAAATGTATTTGGATATTTATGAGTATAATTGAAAGGAAATCTCAGTTTATAAAATATAAATTTCAGAAGATTTGGGATATTAACGCAGCAGGGAGACAGGATAAATCCCATTTCTCTTTTTATGCTTCTCTGGTACAAAACTGGGAACCCTGACCGGGGGAATGAGGCGGGGTATAAATCTAAATAAATAAAATAAATAATAAAATAAAACCTGACACAAGGACATGAGCTTTCCCAAGATTTACCCACTGCCTCAATTTGTAAGCTTCATGAGAAATACCAAAAGAGGAAATGGAAACTACAGACATGTCTTATTGTCAATTCTAAGTCAACAATGAAGAGTACATCTCATTCATCACAAACATTACTTTTCAAATGTTATTAAAATGCTGAAGAATGCAGAGATTTCTAGAAGTACAGGTTACCTTTGTACATAATTTATTTTTTAATCTTCTTCAATATATATATTGAATGGCTGAAGAATATGAATTTAAAACCATATTAAATCTATTTTTGCATGCATAAACATTAGGCAAAGTTCCAAAGAGCAAAGCATTGCACTTCTGTCAGAAAGAAATACAGTTTTTCACAAGGAATTTAAAAATGGATATAATCACTTACAGTTTATTGATGGGATACTCCCGCAGATTTACAATATCTCTATTCACAAATCATGATGTTCCCAGTATAAGAGTTCCTAAGCACCCAATTCAAGCTGCTACAGTTTAATATTCCTCCCAGAAGTCAAATTTTATTTTATCTCATGCTGCTAATTCACACACTAAACCGTATTTTATTATTTAAATCACAAACATTTGGATTCATACAATATGTTAGACTATAAACTAAGGTCGTAAACTAAGGATTACAATTCCCAGTGATTGAATTTACACTAAGCCAAAATCATACAAATTCACATAACAATATAAGGTAATGTGCTCTCAATGTCATGAGTTCACAGGAACCACAGGAATACTTCTCAAAAAAGAAGGGAGAATATGAAAGAGGAGAAAGAAACCTTTCTCCCTGATAAAATGCAGATACAGTAATAGGCATCTACAAGAAAGTTACATATAGATATAAAACTTAGTCTGTTGTCTGATGCACTCATGAGCCATGAGCCATGAGATTTAACCTCAAACCCAAGAATTCTCAAGGGAACCAGTCTCAGGATTATTTCACATGACATGTGACATGTTTGCAGCAGTAGCAAAAAACCCAGTCTTCCATAAGGTGGAATTTATTTATTATTTAAACTTGTATCCCTTTTCTTCCCTGGTCAAGGGGAATGTATGAAGATCATGCTTACATATGCATAGCTTCAACCTATAATATTTCTATACACCTGGCTATCATGGTCACATGCTTAGGGTAATCCTAATGATGCACAGTGTGAAATTGCTCAAAATTTAGTTGCAAAATGGTGAGATGCTTTGTAATCAATTTGTGCATGTATGTCTGAAGCAGACCAGAGGCATCTACATATCTGTACAAGTATTGGGAGAGGTTCAAAGGCATGTTTTTTGTCATTCATACTTTTGAGTTATTTCTTCCCATTCTTCTATAGATATTATGCATTCAAATTGCCCAGAATTATAGTTCATTTACAAAATAAAATTCTTCACACAACATTTATGATATTAAAAAAATGTTGTGTAAATAAGATTATTTTGCAAACAATTGTTGTCAATTGATATAAAGCATTCACTACTCATTGCAAATAGAGTTTTATGCAAAGGGAGAAATTCTGAATCTTCTTTTACTCTCTATAATTAATATCAGTATTGATAGGGATAGCAACTGAAACCCACAAATCAGCTTTAGTATAGTAATAGGTGTCTGAAGAATTTCCTTCTTCCTAGGGTTGGCCCAGG
>JANHGC010002470.1:252957-265036 GCA_027560395.1 Boaedon fuliginosus | reverse complement strand
AAATGTCCATGGTTATGTTTTACTATTGTTGTTAGCCGCCCTGAGTCTTATGGGATTGGGCGCCCTAAAAATTTGAATAAATAAATAAATAAATAATGGCAGGCACTAAGAAAGACCCCCTTAAGTGAGACATTTTAAGGATAAATGTCCCAGCTTGGGCTTTAGGATTGAACTTGATAGCTAACGCAGTTTCTGTCATCAGAAAATCAGGAGTGGGATTATTTATTTATTTATTTTATTTTATTTTATTTTATTAGATTTATACCTCGCCTCTCTTCCCCAGTCAAGGGGAACTCGAGGCGGCTTACAACAATTAAAATACAATACCGTTGGTACACAATATTTAAAATTCCTAAAAAAACACAATCATATACCAATCAGTACTCTTCCAAGAAAAGGGGGGAAACATCAGTTCCAGGCCCGCCAACAGATATATTCTCATCTAATCAAAACCCTTTCTGCAAACCTGAATGGAAATTGTGGATAAATTGTAATTCTAAGACCATCATTGTTAGAAGAATAATTCTAACACCTTGAGAACCTCTGACTTGAAGGACACTCTAATTTTCCTGCAGCTGCACATTGGATGGAAAATAGATTGGTAATAGAGAACCAACAATTCTCAGGGAAGCTTGCACTGCGTATTCTTTCCAATCTTTTAATTTGCTCTTCTGAAACTTGCATCAAATAAACTTCTGAGGAAGATTGTTTAAAAACCACAGCCCGAGAACAAAGATGTCGGACTAAAGGTTTTCATCAAAAAGACGAAGGCAGCATTGCACCGTTGGGACACAATGCGCCAGCTTTTTCATAAGTGTGTGTAGCTTTGCAACATATGTGAAAGAGGGGCAGAACTTGCGTGACAACCACATAACACTGCTTTTTTAATTTTCCTCAAGCCCCAAGCATTAGTAAATGGAAGCAAGGCCTTGGGGGGTTAACTATATTAACACTTCAAATGATTCTTTTTTTTTTTTGTACTTTACATTGTCTTTGTGATGCATGGCTTATTCCTTGCTCCTCCAGCTACTGCTGTTCTGAAATTCAGAGCACTTTAAGCAAACAATAGTAATTGCTGGCCTCTTTTTGTCCCTGGGGAGAGAATTTTCCCCAAAAGAACATTGTTCTCTTAAATTTTGTTAATCCAATATTAGTAGCCTAGAATTGTGGTGAAATCTAAAAATATTAGAACCATATCCTCCAAAGAAGACCAGGGTCTTTTAAGGTCTTTTATTGCTGCTATTGTTGTTGCTATTTACAGCAGGAATATAATTTGTATTTATCAAACATCTGTATAATTGTAAAAAATGGAGTTCCTCAGAAAACAGTTTTCTTCCCAGAATTTTGCTAAACCTCTCCATAAAAGTCTCTCTTTGTTGGGGGAGAGAAATCGGAGACATTCAAGGGCACAGAATGATTCCTGATTCAGAGAGGTTTTATTTTTTTATTATCTATCAGATTTGGATTACACCCATCTCGCTCTCAAGTGAGCATTTTAGCCTGCTCATCCCAGTCTGGGGATGATGATCCTACTTCTCCTGAAAAAACGATGAGGCACTTTTTATAGTGCTGCCGGGAGAATAGAAAGGATAACTGTAAATTAAATTACAGATACAATTATTATTTTTTCAATGACTGTGACCTTATGCACTGTGAATGCTTTTGTGATATGGGGTTCTTTGTACAGATCTATATGTTATCCTGAAAAATCAAAATGTGATAATTTATTAAAACAATATTGGCATGAATATTGATTATTTTTATTGTGAAAAGAAGGGACAGAACCCAGTAGTTACTGTAAACAGAAGATTTATATTTAAAATAATAAACCTAGCAGTCAGTATTGCCAGGAGAAAGAAAAAGAGATACATATATGTACACCATTAATAAAATATACAAAACCAGGAAAGTGGTGGTGTTTCTTTGGGGGTGGGTGGAGTATACTCAGATGTTTAGAAAAAACCTATAAACCTGTGTCCTATATTCAGAAGGAATCTGCATCATTAATTTTTTTTCACAAGCTGACATTATTTTGAGGAGAACATTAATTTCATCATCGGCTACATCACCATCACTATCATAGCTAGGAATTATAAGAGGTATAGGCTACCTCTTCTAAATGGCCTTAGGCTGAAAAAGATCAGGGTAACCTTGAGAGCAAATCCAAAGGGAACCTTTACATTTGTAGACAGGACCAATCTTAACTCTTGCTACTTGGGATAACCTTACTTTGGTAGAATTAAGATGGCTTTAAGGAATCGGAGGGTGCAATGCATCACCAGAATTAAGAGAGTCCACACCATTCTTTTAGATTAATACTATAAATGAATGCCTGCAAAATGATATCTTAAAGTTATGAGATCTTAAACTTATTCAGAAGTTACAGAATCTGAACTAAAAAAAAATGTATCTAGAAGAATGCTACAAAATTTGTCCTGCAGTAAAATGTTGCTTTGGACAATGGCCTCGTTGACCTGATTTTATCTGTGCTAGCCTGTGAGAGTGCCTTCCTGATAGATCCCCTCGATCGTGTCAATTCACTGGGTAACGCAGAGCTCCATTAAATAAAGGGTAGCCCAGCCACTCAAAAAATCCTGCCACCTTTGTCAGGTTTGCCTCTGGGCTTGGCAGAAAATCACTGATCTCCAGACAAAGAAGTCTTAGTTCTGCTTCTCAGCTGGACTTGGCAAAAATTTATGTCCCAGCTGGATTAGAATGTTTATGTCAGGTAAGAATGAATCCTCATTCATGACCCATTACAGTGCAAATATATCAGAGAGCTACACACAAACACATGGCTTGAAACAGAAAGCATCTTCCACTTACCATTCTGAACTAATGGATTCTTGATAGGCAACTAAGCCTGGCACAGAATTGGGAGGGCAGCAGCATGAAGACTGTTTGATCATGGCTGCCTGACTCTGTCCATCCTTAACTGCTAGTTGCTTCTCTTTACCTTCCAAGAGTGAAATAAAGCTTCTCTGAGGAGAAGTGAAATGGGAGAACCTGCTCTTTGTCAAAACCAAAGGAAGCTGAAAATAAAAGAAAGGAAAATCAGGTGAGTATTAGAAGGAATTCCATGATGCTCTGCAAGAACTCTGTTATACTGATGAAGGGGCTCTAGAGTAGCAATAGCAATAGCACTTACAGTGCTATTGCAATACCCCTTTATAGTGCTTTACATCCCTCTCTAAGCAGTTTACAGAGTCAGCATATTGCAGAGTCAAACTGCTGGCAGCCAGTGATCAGCAGAAGTTGCCTGCAGTACTGCATTCTAACCACTGCACCACTGCAGCTCTTTTAAGTACATAGACATATCTATGAAACTCCAGGAAATGAGATACACTCAAAGGAGACTTGATCTTAATGATAAGAAATATATTTGAAGGCTGCGTCAACCTTAACCCTGATGAAATTTGAACTCCCAAATTGCAGACAGCCAGCAGGCAGCAGAAATAGTCTGCAGTATTGCACTCTAACCACTGCACCATTGTAGATCACCAATAATATTTAAAGAAAAAATTAAAGAAAAAGTGGCCATCATATTAAGCCCAAAACAAATAAATATATATTTAACAACATTTGCAGAATAGGCCATCAAATTATTTTTCTGAATACTGCTTGGGACTTTGAATTAAAATCTGAGACTCTCTGGGTGGATACTGTACAGCAGCAGCCCCCAACCTTTTGGACACCAGGGACCAGTTTCATGGAGAAAGCTTTATCTGTGGTCCGGAGGAGATGTAGTTTCGTGTGCTGCCTGCATCCTGTGGATGGGTCTTCACTTACTTGTGCAGCCCAGTTGCTGGCATGCCATGGCCTGGTGTCAGTCCACAGACCAGGGGCTGTGTACCTCTGCTGTACAGAACCAGTTGGCCTCATTAAAATGCATCCTTCAATCTTTAAACTGGCAAAATAGTTATGCTGGCATAAATTTGTTGCCCTAACTGGGATAGGAAAAATACAAATGCAATAACAAAAGAAAGGCGATGGGTATGTGAAACACACACTCACACACAATGGTAGAAGCATTGGAAAACCTATAATACCTCCACGCCATATAGTGACAGAAGCAGCAATAAAAACTTTCAAAACATAGTTTTCTTTCCTGGTTTAAATTGAGTTCTGTACAGCAAAGCACTGGTGCTCTCTCAAAAAAGCATTAACCCTGTTTTTAAACAGGGCCACCACTCTAGAAAGATAATTCCAAGTAAGAAAGTGCCAGCCTAAAACAGGCAACAGATCCTGCCCCTAACTTCAAAGGTAACCACAATGATGAAGAGTGTTACATTGAATCCATGGCCAAAATTGTATCACAAGAAGAGGGGAACATTTTTCTGAACAACTAAAAACAGGAACAGCTAGAGATGAGTAATCTTCCTCAGCTGGGGAAGAGATGAAGAATAGCTGAATTTGTCTCACTGTACAAAGTGTATTGAAAGAACTGGAAAAACTGGCTTGGTCAAGTATATTACAAAATTTGTCCTGCAAGTGTTAACAGGGAAAAATGGTAGACTTCATGGAGATATGGGTCTCTACATCTGATTCAACTGTGCTCTGAATCATTTAGCAGAAGGTTAAACTGCCCCTGTGAGCCTTCCAGAATGAAGATGTTATTACAGGATACAATAAGGGGAAAGATGTGGCATGATCTGCGGTTTATTTAATTCACTTGCATGTTTTCAGGTTGTCCTTGACCACATCTATTTTTGGCTGACCTGTTCTTAGCTAATGTAGAAGGTGTTACATGCAGATGTATTCATGCAGCCAGGAAAGAATGCATTTATTGTGTTGATCTTCCTGAACTGATAGTCATCCACAATTAGCATAATTTTCTCAACTGCAGGTGGGTCCTGTCTCAGGCAGTTCTCCCCAAAGTAACCAATCTGACTGGTTTAATTGTTGTTTGTAAAATCCTGTTGGGATCATAAAGTATTTTTTTTCCCTCTGGAATATTCATATCAGATTGTGATTCTGTTAATACAGCATGCTAAATCTAGGTTATACTGTTTTACTAAATTCATAAAGCACACACTTAAGTGCAGTCAGCAATCAACTAAAAGTTGATTGGGTCAAAGGATTCAGTGAAACACAAACTAGCAAACTACATTTTATCCTTAGTGTGCTCTATGAATCTAATCAAGATGGGGGTAGTAGTTGGAGATACTCATGAGGCACAAAAGAGAGAAAAGAGATTTCATTTCACTTTTGATTGTGGGAGAGACAGCTTTAGCAAGGTGAGTTGATGGGAATCAAATATCATGTGAAAGAAAGTCTAGTGTTATTTCTTCACAGAGTTTTTTCATTGTCACAGCCTTATCATTATATTTGTGTGATCCTCCAACCTTTTCTAATTCAGTTTATTTCCAGTATAGTTGCAGGATATTTTAAATTGCATTAAAGGGTATCTTTCTGTTTGAAATTCTGAAACTCCAGAAAGCTTAGGGGTGAAGTGGGGTGCTGATCTATTAATGGGAATTCTTGCTTCATTCCATCTTCCAAATAGGGTTCTTACTGCCATCAATGATAAATTGTTGACTTTGGCTAATGAAAAATCTCATTAAGTGGAATTTAAATGACAAAAGTACAAAAGTAATTAGTAAGATTATCATATAGGCTGTATTTCTAATAAGGAACTTTGCTCCTATTATTCTGTAGTTTCAAGCCAAGGACTTGCTGCTTAATCTCTAGGAAGACTGTCTCAGCCCTTGACATCAAAAATTAGATTGAGAAGACTTAATAATTCAAGTCTGAGAATAATTCTTGGAATTACCAACAAAGATTACTAAGAACCACCTCAAGAGGCCAATTTTAGCCAGTACTTTAATTGGCAGGATTGCATACAAGCCTTTATGGAAGCAAAGTCTCAGGCTAAATTACAACTAAAGAAGAGCATCAGGCCGACAGTGAGAATCCAAAAGTATAAGTTGTAAAAGACTATATTGCTTTCCCTTTTGTGTGAGTTGGGGAATGAGATATTGGGACTGTCTGTGGTTCAGGACCAGCATAGGTAAATGCTGTTCTTTGCTCTTTTCTACTGCTCCATTGAATTATATTTCAAGGTTAGTGGTCATGCAAATGATACACTTGACTCCTTTATAGGGATGGGGAGGGGCAAGTGCCTTTGGCACATGAGAGTGGGTCATCCTTCTCTGTCATCCAGGTTGTGTAAGGCTTTCAGAACAAGGATCATACATTCAAAGAAAAATGTTAGTTGGCTGCAGATCAGGACTTTTGCTAATGAAATACTAGTTCATCATGCAATAACAAGCCCAGATATTTTGATCCAACATCATTGGAAAAGTGGCGTCCCAGCATTAAGTACTCCATTCTCACAGGTCCTACGTAAACAACATGAAGGTTTCCAGACTCCATCTGGTTCTAGTTACACCCTTGCATACACGACTCAGGAATTTGCAGATGGATATATGGCTGTGTTGTACAAAACCCTTCACAGGACTTAGTATATTTAGTCAGAGCCTCTCCTCCATAATGTACCTGCAAGCCAGATTAACTCATGGATTCCTCTGACTTAAAAGAAAAAGCAGGTACAGAGCTGGTGACTAATCATCACAGGCCTTTTGCCTTTAACCATCAGAGTTAAAGTGTATGACTAAAAATGGGCCTGTTAAAAAAAAAAGTAGAGGAAAAAAAACAAATCACCCTTGACCACCAAGGACTGCCTCTTCCTGACGGCCCCTGTTCACATAAATACAGGAAGTACAAAAGGAAGATCATGCTCTTTTCAGAGCGTTTGGGAGTCAATTGAAACAGCGGTGAGGAAAAGCTTCCCTTTCTATTGTGCCGAATCCCATCATCTACAATTCTTTTTTAATCCGGGCGGATTTGGGGGGGGGCGGTCAAGAGGCGTGAAAGTTTTGACGGAAATGCCAAGGTATAACTTTCTCCACAAAGAAAACTTACAAGGATTCTGAAAGGAGAAGTTTCAGATTCTAGCTGGGATGATGAAAACATCGATGGGAAACCAGGGAAGCGGGTGAGTCCTGAAACTTTAATACCGATACTTCTTCTCCCCCTCACTCCCCAAAGGAAAGGTACTTCTGTCTCCCCTCCCCAGCCCTTTCAGCCTCAGGCTGCCTGTTGGAGAATATGTCTCTCTTGAATAATCGCTGGCTGGTTTTATGTAGAGGCGCCAGAAGTGCAACTTTCCAAGATAACATTCACAGCCTTTTCTTCAGCGGAGTGCCGATTTCACACAACACATTTGGGGGAGGGTGTGCTGAGAATTACAATGGAGAGGAAATGAAGGCAAAGGGAGGTGAAGGAGTTATTTTTATACCCTCCTGTCTGGAATCAAAGCAAAACGTACTCGTGAATCCAGAGGGAAAAAACAAGTTTTATTTTCCCCATTATTTCGCCAGAAACGGCTGAAAAATGACAAAACTTTGCAAAGGTTAGGAATGACACTTTTGTCTGTAACCTGGTGCCCATCTGTAGCCAACCTCAACTTGTGATTTTCAACAAATGAAATTTTCCCATTATTTTGGCCCAACCCTGTCAGAAAAACTTTTCTGCATCCCAAGCTGCTATTACATGGACCAAATAAAGAAGCATTACTAAAAAAACATGTGCTATATAGCTTACCACCGAATACGCAGACTTTAAAATCGTGGACAAACACCACGTCCCATTTCTGTGGTCCAGGGTGAAGACAAATAAAGCTATGGAAAATTTTTGACTTTGGAAACAAATGCTTTTGCTTTTATTTGCACCCTGCCCAGAATTGCTCTGTGAAGGAGATGGGCACTTTCTAAATTTGACATATATAAATAAATACATGGTTCCATTTAAGAATGCATATTATTTAAATAAATAAAATGGAATGGATAAAATAGTTTGTGCAAATATATGCATACTTTTCAGCGCCAGTTGAAAAACTTGATTCAATTAAAACTAGTATGATTGTTCTAAAATTCACATATAACTTTTTCCTCCTGTGCTCCTTGGGGCAAGTATATTAATACTGATTGCTATTTAGGGGAGGGGGTTCAAGGAGATGATCAGTTCTTTTGGGGGGAGGAGTGTTCAGGGAGATTATCCAACTGGTATATATGTTCCTTGTAATGCAACTTGGTTTATGCGCTTATTAGAAGGATATCCCCAGCGGAAAGGCCTTTCCTATAATATTAACCATAAAACAAAGGACATTTATAGTCTAAATATTAAAAAGAACTTTGTGATACTAAAAGTCATCAGGAACAAACAGTTTTGGATTTCTTCTCTGTACATTTTTGAACAGAAACTACATAGCCATTCTAGCAATGTATTGGACTTAGTTGCAGATTTCTTTCGATTCATAACTTTCTGTGAGTCTATGAAATTCTAGTTTTAGAAGCCAACAGTACTAGAAGTTACTGTCTGCATCTGTGATACTTCATGCTTGGACACATTTAGAACATGGAGTAATATTCTTGGCAGTAATGACTGGGTGGGCTTCACAAAGTTTTGTCAATGCTGGGCATGGCCAGCCACAAAACAGGTGCCAAACTCCAAGGATGCCCCTTAGCATTGAATTGCATACCTTCTTTTTCTTGGCAGGTGGGTTCATTTGGAAACAAAACACATCTTCATTTGCTATTAATGCCTGGAATGTCTTTCAGCTTGCCATTCATTTTGTAGTTAAAACATTGTTTTAAAAGATGAAGATCATTGGCATCAGAAAGTTTAATAGATGCCAAGTGAAAAGTTAGTGGATGTATTGCTGCTTATGAGCATTATACTGCCTACTGCTTCTCTGCCTGTCTATTCAAAGACAGAAATCCTAAGGCTTCAACATCTTAGAATGACAATACCTTAGAAAAACAGTCTAACAAAGTTAGCTTATAGGTAGGCAAAATTGCCTATATTTCTCCCTACATATATGCTTGGATATACACATTACTTTATGCACAAGCTGGTTAATTGTTAATTACTAGCAAATGCAATGTTTCTTATTGCTCTGTAAATATATTGTATAGCAGCTTCTGAAAAGAAGGGAGGACTTGTGGTAGAAGAACTGACCTGCAGATGAGCAATCTCTCTTGAATTTAGAAGGCAGATTTTCCAACTTCACAGAGATGTGTTTACAATAAATTGAAATATGAATTCTACATGGCAACTATATTCTATGAATTAATTAAGTCCACAAACAGCTCAAGAAACAATAGCTTTGGTGAGCAAAACTGGATTGATAAAAATACAACAGCAAAATAAATCCGAAATATTCTGGCAGAGTCATTACCTCAAAATTCCTTGGTAGTTAAAGCCATAATATTGTATGCAGGTTATGTGATCTTAAGCTCATGAATTTAGATTAGACTGTAGAATGACTTCAGTGTAGTAAAATACAATTGGGAGAGTATTTATATAAATAATTTGCAAAGAAGGATAGGATGCCCAGCAATTTTAGACTTCTTTATATGGGAGAACTACATATGGAAATGGAGAACTTTCAATCTCTATGCTTAATGTAGTCGATGCATCTGATAGTGAAACTCAAATGTAATTTTATTTTCTAATACAGTACAGTAAAAGCAATCCCAAGAAGATGACATCAGTGCACTTTGTAGAATAGCATAGCATACCAGCCACTACAAATATACGTTTCACACACCCTTGAATGCTATTTCCTAGGCAAAATATCCAAAGAGCTTATTTGAAATATTTTAATAACTCCTCTCAGTTACATCTGGAAATTAAATCTTTATAATAAAGCAGAGTTAGGAGGGCATAATTTTACAAGATGTGGGCAAAATGACATAACTATCAAGATGAAATTGCAACACATATCTGCTTATTTACCTATTTACCTATCTATCTCTTATCAGTCTGTCATCTATCTAGTCAATCATCATACAATCTATCTATACATATAAAAGAGAGGTGGGGTGCAGATGTGTGTTTGTATTTCCTCTATACAAACTTTCAGTTCTGCACCAATCTATCTATTTATTTATTTATTTTGATTTATAACCCGTCTCATTTCCCTGGTCAAAGGGAACTCGAGGTGGCTATCTATCTATAGATATATCTATAGATATCTATCTATAGATATCTACCTCAAACTTGGCAGCTAGGTAGAAAAGCATAGTAAGAAAAGCACTATTGGGGTCTGTAATGGGGAGGGGCCAGTTTTGACTCCTTTTTGGAGGGGCAAAGAGGACACTCTTAACAAGCAGCAATTCCCTACTGAGCATGTGCAGATTTGCTTCTCTCTATTGAGCATGTGCACTTTTCTAACTGACTGAGGCACCCTATTCAACCTTGTTTTATACATATACATTCCAGATTTTTGGAGGGGCAAAGAGGACACTCTTAACAAGCAGCAACTCCCTAGTGAGCATGTGCAGATTTGCTTCTCTCTATTGAGCATGTGTACTTTTCTAACTGAGTCAGGCAACATATTCAACCTTGTTTTATACAAATAAATTCCACATTTGCCCCAGTGGCGATGGGCCCAAGACACACGGAGCAGCCCACCCCGCCAAGTAAGGTCACCTACAATGTTAGAGGGGGCGCGGGGGCTTAAGAAGGCTCGCAAACGGCTGCGGCCCACTGCCCATGCCAGAGATCATCCATCAGTGCGACCAATGCCGTCTCGGTGCTGTACCCGGGCCTGAAGCCAGATTGCAAAGGATCTAGATAATCGCTTCCTTCAAGGTACATAAGAGCTGAGAGGCCACCACCTTCTCAACAACCTTCCCCAAAAAGGGAAGGTTGGAGACAGGATGGAAGTTGTTCAAAACAGCTGAGTCCAGGGAAGGCTTCTTGTGGAGGGGTCTAACCACAGCCTCCTTCAAGGCAGGTGGGAAGAACCCCTCTCTCAAAGAAGCATTGATAACCACCTGGAGCCAGCTGCATGTCACCTCCCGGCTAGCCGAAACCAGCAAGGAGAGGCACGGGTCCAGTAAACAAGTGGTGGCACTCATCGCACCCATGACCTTGTCCACATCATCAGGGGCCACAGGCTCAAACTCTGTAAACTATAATGAACCAACACACCCAGAATATTTATGAGTAGTACAATATAATGGTAGCATTGGAAGGCTGTAGCATATATTACCTTCAAGTGAACGATTAGTTCCACTTTCTTACAATTAATTTCTGTCAAACTGTCAGTTTCAGGATTTTCTATCACATGCAGTAAGTCCCGTTGTTATCTGCAAGATCTCCATTAAAAATATTTAAATGTACACAACCTGTTTTGGATTTTCCAGTATTCAGAAGGTTTTACAGTATTGTTGTCAAAGAGAAGAAACAAGAGAATTTAGAGAAAAAGCTAAAGTAGTTCACTATAGGAAAAATGTAATTCATACACTAATGTTAATTGATTGAACTTTAATCTGTCAATCTATATGTAGCTTTGAAAAAATAGATATGAGCCACTGGGATTCATTCCATGCACACTGAAATAAACCTTTCAATGTATAGTGAAAATAATGAATTATGACCTTTACACAGCTTGGCAATTTTTTCTGTTAGGAAATCAAGCAAGTGTTTTAGATGCAATTATGACTTGAACTTTAAAAGGCTGGATGTAACTCCCTTTCCCTCTTTGGGTGGGAGTAATAAAAGACTATATAAACTACATCAAGAAGACAGCAAAAGATAACTTTAAGCCATTATTCTAAGAGATAAATTATAGGCAGTAGCTATTATCATTATGTGATTATATCTTTCTAAGTCTAGATCAGAGTCTTAACCTTAGCAATTTTAAGATGGGTAGACTTCAACTTTCCAGAATGGTTGGAGTTGAAGACAAGGTTGAGATACACTGATCTGGACCATTTCTTAATCCAGGTACGGGATTACAAATTTGACTGGTTTCAGTATTTTCAAAAAGATATTTGCTTCTGGAATTCATCAGAGCTAGAGAAGAGCTCAGTTTCCTCACATTCTTGATTTCTAAAAGGAGAAAATAATTTAGCAAATACTACTAAGTATAATTAGTTATGTAGAAGGACAATCTGGTGGTCTATCTCTCTCTCTCTTCTGTCTCTATCTATCTATCATCTATCTATCTATCTATCTATCTATCTATCTATCTATCTATCTATCTATATATCTATCATCTCCCTTC
>JANHGC010002470.1:119676-144764 GCA_027560395.1 Boaedon fuliginosus | reverse complement strand
AAGGAAGGAAGGAAGGAAGGAAGGAAGGAAGGAAGGAAGGAAGGAAGGAAGGAAGGAAGGAAGGAAGGAAAAAGTTAAAAGGGCAAGGGAGAGCATCTGGCCTTAAGTGAAGATGTTAGGTAGAAAGTAGAAGAAAACCTTTGGCAGAATAAGATTGAATGCATGGGTTGGACTTCTTTTTTAGAGTAAACAGAAAGAATAGGCAAATTTGAGTACCTTAGACTAATGGTAAGAGCTTCTGCAAATACCAAATGGACCTATAAGTGTTCTTACTTCAGCTGCCTGCAATGCTACACTACTTCCATTTTCCTATCAATTTGGCCTAGCTTAGGAAGAGGCAGCATTGAACAATACAGTATACAGTATCTGTAAATATTATATGGCCATGCCATTTACATGGTTCCCCAAAATTCTGTTTTCGCATGATTTTTTGCTTTTTAAAGGAGAATATTTGTAGCTCATGGTTGAAGTGAGGGTTCCTTGGTGCTCTCTGAACTTGCTTGTTACCTTGCAGATGTTTCATTACCCAAACCAGGTAACATCATCAGTACTAACATAAGAGAATATTGAAGCTAGACTACCCTAAAATTTTACCTATGTATGCAAAATGCAACTGTTTTCGGGTATGCATTTATGTAATCAATTGTAAAATGTAAGTAATTTATTTGATAGCAGAAGTTGATAAAGCCATAATCTGAGGATTTCTGTGCTGCACATAATTTCTTCCAAGTGGATAATGAGAAAAAGAAGATACTACATTCCCATTCACTACATATTCTGTTCAAATGACCTGGGACTGTAGAACAGAAGGAAAAATGCTGTATTTTGATCTCGGACATTGACTAGGAATAAACCTTTCAGAGATGATGTACCTCTTTCTCCCAGGAATAACATAAAAAGGATTAGTTTAGTTTGACCTAATACATTAATCAGAAAAACGTAACGGCTGCAAGGAACTTATTTATTTTTGCCAGAAAGATCACTGTTCTGATTTTGTAGAGGAAGGAGTGGCAGAACCTCGGGACAGGAATTAAAAGAGGGATCAATCTCCTAGAATCTATGTGTCCACCCCACCCCAATTCCTTTGATCCCTATCTAACTCATAGTAGGTGCAGACCATTAGTTGAGACTATTCTTGTGCATCAACATACTGGTAATTAAATCTTCAGACATGGACATGATCTTTTACACCTGATAGATGCTTAGGAAATAGTATGCATTTTGGGCTTGCTGTTAAAAAATAATAAGTAATAATGTAAGTAATATGGGTAGATTATCTGTAAATTATCCATATAGTAATAATGCAGATAAGAATTGGAAAGGAAAATCACAATTGTTTTAATAGTTTATTAAATGAATGGATATTACATAATTTCTTGCATTATGTTTTAAGCTAAGCGAACTTTTTAATATTTTTGACTGATTTCTATTCATATTTCTGGCCATTTATTCCAGTGGTAAAATATATGAATTTGTCAGATACAGATATGCCACCAGTATTTTATACATATTTTCTTGATGTAACTGTTTGGAAATGAACCAAATTCAGCCTTCTCCCTATATTTAACAATTTAGAAACATCCATGTTTGCTTCTTGTGTAGCTTGGGGAAATTGCAGAGGCAAATTTTCAAATGGATTGTGTTCTGCATGTCTCCTAATAATTGCCTGATACCAGGCAATTGCCGACTAGCCCAAATTAACCTGCAGCAAGTCATTTGTACTACCAAAAGAACTGATTCCTGTTTAAGGCAACTTCTGCCTTAAAGTAAGAGATGCCACAATCTCTTAGAAATCCAAGGGAAAGCATTCTAATTTATGAGCAAAAAATAAATGTGATGTGAATTGAACCTTTCCATCTGATAGCTGACTATTCCATATTCCTCTTCTAAAATATAAAGAAAAATTCATTTCTTATCAGCTTGAACCTATGCTTTTCAGCATCCTTTTGACATCCTAGGTTTTTTTTCCCAGGGATGGTGTACTAATGTATTTTTGGGTTGACTGTAAAAATGTGGGAACACATATAATGCAGAATGGGAAAGGCAAACTATATTAATTACATTAACTACATTTCAAAGAGCAGAAGATATATTGCGATAATGTGTTTTGACATTTAATCTTTGACTGTGTGGTATAGTTTTTCTCTTTGTATTTTTTTTTCTCCCAGGTTGAATGCTGGATGATAAAATTCCATATACTCTTTGATTTCTATTATGTCTTGGTTTGCCGACCTGGCTGGCAAGGCAGAGGACCTGCTCAATAGAGTAGACCAAGGAGCTGCATCTGCTTTAAGCAAGAAAGAAAATGCAAGTGGTATAAACTACGTTGATAGCCAGCTGGATGATGTCAGTGTGTATCCCAATCCATATAAGACCAGAGAGCAACAGGGTCATGCGTCATCTACATCAAGCTTTATCTCATCAGCAGCAGAGAACATTAAACATCAGAAGGCAACACTTTTAGCAGGAACTGCCAATATTAAGGTAGCATCCAGGACCTCTGTGGAAGGTTCTCCATCCACAGAAACAGCTTCTGTCTCTAAGCCCTCTTTCCAATTTGTGAGAAGGAAAAAATCTGAACCGAACGATGAACTCCTGTTTGACTTTCTGAATAGTTCTGAAAAAGAACCTAATGGGAAAAAGGACCTGAAAAGAGAGAAGAGCAAAGCAGCCACTGTTCAAAATCATTCTCGGACTTCAAGTATTAGCTCTGTGTCAGCAAGTTCACACAGCGTCAAAACAGGGGAAGACCCTTCCGTTCGAAGTCAAGGCAATGGTAGTTAAGCATAACTACAGATGTTAAGGAATGTTAAGGATTCTTTTGAAGGGTGTTAATGATGACAGGATCCTGGTCTCATATTGATGATCATTCAGTGCCATTCTGATTGTGTTGGCTAAAGTAAGATTATATAAGCGTATGAGTCACAGTTTAGGGTGTCTCCTAAATTCTAATCAAAGCATCTGGATAGTTTGCTGAAAAGCCATGTTAATTTACATGGGTTAATACAGAAGCTCTCCAAGTCCCCATTCTGGGAACTGCGCTCAAAGGCGCCAGATTGCAGAACAGTGGTATAGATTACTACTCAGATTAACAGAGTTGGAAGGGACCTTGTAGGTCATCTAGTCCAAGCACTCCACCCAAGCAGGAGACCATTCATACCAAGCTTCTTTTGTAAATTAGACATCGGTGTCTGATTTCCTAATGCTTGTTTCATAAGCAACATTCAAATAAATTACAAAGGGGTGGAGATTGCCCTCTATGTAAATCATTTTCAAGGATCAAAGCAGGTGATGTCATCTTACTAAATATAATAATAATGAGGTTAGCCTATGGGGATCAAATGTAGAAATATTAGAGTCCTCTGTTTTCTTGGTACAGGTTCACTGAATGTACTATTTCTATAATTTTCTAGGAATCCCTGCTCCTTGAGAGGAGGAGGATGCAAGTTTAAATATTTAAATAAATTATTTTTTTAATCTTCAAGTCCATACTGAGTGTGTATAGGCAAGTCAGTGTTGCATTATTTATTCAGAAGGGTTTTTCTTGTTTTTATTTTATTTTTTATTTCTCTAAAATTATTGCTGCAAATTGTAAAATGCATGATGCATTTCTGAAACTCATTTAAATTTGCGGCCTTGCCTCTTGCAAACATATGGGTACTTAAAATAGCAATCCAAATGTATCTGTTTATTAATATGGCACACAATACTCCAAAATGTTGTATAAAAGCCTTTTAAGTCTTCCCTGGGAATAGGCTCCCATTTTGCTACATTTCATTACACGTATTTCATGTAGGCGGCCTTTTTCCCTTATGATAAGAATGCATGATATTCCTAAGTGGTTTTCACCCTTGCTGAACTTTCGTTTATCCCTACAAAGGCACTCCTTGCTAAATGAAATAAATAATACTGTGGGAACTGATCTAGTGAAGCAAATAGTCAGGGTTGCTTATTTTAGTAACTGTTTTAATTACCTGTGAAACTACACAGGTTTCTTTTGATTAGCGTACTGACAAAAGTGATGTGACAGCGATAGGCAGATAGGTACTCCTGAGAGGGTTTTGGATTTCAGCCCCCATCAGCCTTAGCCAGCATGGAAATTGGCCCTGAATTGTGAGAATTATAATCCAAAATATCTGGAAGGTATCTTTTTTTTTTTCATTTCTAATTGTAAGATGTACTTTATTACCTTTTATTATTGCAAGGTTGGTTTTGTTAGGCAGAGTAAGACCCAGCCAAGAGCAGGGGTTCTTGGCTTTCAGTGTGCTGAAATGAACACAGTTCGTTCAGTTATGCTTTGAGTCTTACCACTTCGCACGCAAGTGCATTTATAGACACTTATATGTAACCTGCAAGTTTTGCCTGCATTTTGCAAGATGGGAGACCTATCCAGCATTTGAACATCTTTAATTTTGTGGTCATAAATTAACAAATCTTCATGTATGATCTCCTATTTTTAAAATGTCAGATGCTTGGTTTGTTTATAGCATATGTGGAGTAAGGGTGTTTCGTGTTGATAGTAGTGCTATAATTATTTTGGTAATTGTTAATCTTCCTGTTTATAAAATAATGTACAATTATCTATTGTAGCAATCCCATTAACCTCAATGACACTTTCATTAGCTATATTGTTTGTCATAGAAATTGAACAGAGAAAGAAAGAAAGGATCTGTTAAATATGAATCTCTTTGTATAGAGACATCTGATAGTTCCAGTTCTGGATTGGAGACTGATGTGGATATTAAAAAGGATTCATTGCAAACCCCAGAAATTAATCCCAATCTTGCTCTTAATGACGGTAAATCACATGAACTGTCCAATCTTCGCCTTGAAAATCAACTACTGCGTAACGAAGTTCAATCTTTAAATCAAGAAATGGCATCATTAATTCAGCGAGTCAAAGAAACCCAAACAGGTAGAGGGCAGGTTTTCACATTTTAAAAGATCCTTTGGTGGGTTGCTAGTTAAAGAAGTTTTATTAATCTGTTCAATCCACGTGGGAACCGTCTTTTTTTTAAAAAAAATAGCGGTATTCATCAAAACAAGGTGTTTTGTGTTCTGTAGCAAAGTTAAATGCTAAATGATGGCTTTGAGGTAAACCAAATTACATTCTATATTTTCTTGTTGGGATGAACATATAGAAATGTGTTAAATCAGAGATTACTAAGAGTATTTTTTTTCCCTTTGGATGAGCTCTTTTCATTTTCATTTTCTCTGTATAGCTAAATGTATACATCTCATTTAGTAATTTACTTCCACCTGTCTAGTGGTTTACTGGTGTTACATGTACCTGGTAAACCTTCTGCCCATCCCTGATAATGCTATTGCTCTTTTCTGCCCTCTTAAGGAGGTTAATCTTTTTCTCCATCCTTAACTGGAAATGCAAAGAGAGAGAGCCAAGTTTTTCATGCACATAAAGCATGAGCAATGAGCATTCCATGTTAGACTTAAAATGTAATATTTCTTCTAATTAGGATTTGAGATAGAAAGTGCACCATGTTTCATCTACTTCTATATGAATTCTTCCTTTGTTTCCATTGCTTGCTTTTCTATAGAACATTGCTTCAATTGGCATAAGACTTAATACAACCAGGATTGTCTGTATAAGCAGGATCTGAAGCTGTTTGATATTTTCAAAGATTACTGTCATTGCAAACCCAGTGATCAAATTCAGGAGAAAAATGGAAGAACTCATGTAGGTTTGTGGAAGAATAAAAGGAGTAATGATTGCTTCCAGTACGATTTAATATCCCAACCGTAGTTGTTTTATATTGTAAAATGTGTGCATTCAAGTCATCTTGACTCCAACTCCATGCAATTTGCATAGCAACTTTTTGTTTAAGTGGTTTGCCTTCTTCCTAGAGTTAAAAGAGAATGATTGGCCCAAAGTCATCCAGACATTTACATGGCTAAACATTCTTCCATTCTTGGCCCAATTCCTATAACCACCACACCAAACTGGTTCCCCTATCATAGTCAGATAACTGGAAACATGACTGAGTTTATGTGTTATGCTAAGCCATAATTAAAGTTTGTTTCTGGATTTGTTTGGATATGTAAATCCAAACGTTCTGATTTAAGCATTATGGTTGAACCTGGACATATAGTCTAAATAACAAAATACAATTTAAAAAAAAACTGGCTTAGTGGGTCAACGCATGAACCAAATAACTTTTTCTGATCACTGACAGAATCATGTTGCATACATACATAATAATAGGGACTATAAACTTACCGATATTTACTAACCTCAACTTTATAGAATTAACCAATGCCCGGGCAAGAGTTGAAAAATGGAATGCGGACAATTCAAGCAATGACAGACTTGTTCGAGAACTTCAAGCTCAAGTTGATGATCTGACTGAAGCTGCCGCCGCCAAGGATTCCCAATTGGCTGTCCTCAAAGTGAGATTACAGGAGGCTGATCAACTTCTGAGTTCACGTAATAAAGCCCTGGAAACGCTGCAGAATGAAAAATCAAGGTATTCATGTCACTGTATTTATTAGAGAGATCAGGCTGTTTAGGTTTAAGTGAATTGGCTATTCATCCCCCTTGCTTGTTAAAATTATTTTTGCATCTCTGATTTTTTTAAATTTAAGTTCAGTGCCCAAATAGTTGTGTGGGTGTGTATATGATCTTAACTCTCCAGATTAAGGAACATTTACTTTAAATAATATATTATTAGCAAAGGTATGTGTTGATATCTGAAAACTGGATCCATTAGAGGATTCCTCTTTTTGCTATTCTTTCTCTTCTTGAAAAGCAAAAGGGGAAAAATTAACGTTCTATTGGTTTTTTTTTTCATTTGGTGGAAGTTATTGCTTTAGTTTTTTCTGTGGATACTTTGCTTACATTCTGAAAAAGAGTGTAGGCTTTGTTCAGATAAATATATGATAAATATATATATCAGAGCAGCAACACTACTCAGTTAAAATAGATTCCCAGGAATGATTTAGTATTTTCATTTCTTCCATTTCTGTGCTCTTGTTTACTGCACCTCTGATTTTAAATGGGAAAAATTATGTTGACACATCATGCCATGAAAATAGAAGGGAAAGAAGGCATTTTAGAAGTTGAGGTGATAGGATCAGTACTGCAGAGGTTAAGTTTCATTGTGATTTAAAACCTCTGGCTCTCCTTACCCAGCCCCCTTACCACTCCTGCCTTTTTCCTGTTTAATAGAAAAATTGTTCATTAACTAAATTAAAGTAATAATGAAAGAAGACATATGGATTGGATTAAATAGTTAAGTATTCCAAAAACAATGCTTCAGTCTGTAAGTAGAACTATACATTTGGTAAAGGCCTTTTAGCCCATCGAGTGTAGCATCCTACTCTGAGCAAAATTCCGACTTAAAGTTAGTTGTCTAAATACATTCAATTAGAAGAAATTCACCACCTTTCTGGGTAATTGGTTCCTAAGTGTTCTTACTGTTCAGAACTGTTTTTTTTCCTCCTAAGATCCAACTAGAATCTACCTTCCTGCAACCTAAATCCGTTATTCGTTATCTGTATTCTGATGAGATAGTAAGCAAGGCTAGTCCTTTATTTTGTGTCACATCCTTACAGATAATTGAAAAAGGCTTTGCATGGGTTTTTATTTGTTTATTTAAAACATTTAAATGGCCACCCAATTTAAACCAAACTCCGGACACCCTTATAACCTTATCCTTATAACCCAAGGATAAAAATAAAAACAATATATAAAACAAAAGCTGTAAGCCAATACCAACACTGATGTTGGGAATGGCAAGAGGATGTGACATGATGGATACCGAGCACTACAGAATACAAAGAAGTAAGATGTCCAGAAGGCCACCAAAGATAGATATCTTTGGCAGAGAAGAGTAACTAAATTGATTAGGGGACTGAAGGCTAAAACATACGAAGAACAGTTGCAGGAACTGGGCATGGCTAGTCTAGTGAAAAGAAGGACCAGGGGAGACATGATAGCAGTTTTCCAATATTTATGGGGCTGCCAAATAGAGGAGGGGGTCAATCTGTTTTCCAAAGCACCTGAAGGCCAGACAAGGAATAATGGATGGAAACTGATCAAGGTGAGATTCAGCCTGGAAATAAGGAAAAATTTTCTGACCTTGAGAGCAATCAACCAATGGAACAGCTTGCCTTCAGAAGTTGTGGGAGCTTCATCACTGAAAGTTTTCAAGAAGAGACTGGATGGTGTAGGGTCTTCTGCTTGGGCAGGGTGGTTGGACTAGATGACCTACAAGGTCCTTCCTACTCTCTTAATCTGTTAATATGGGTTTTAAAAGCTGTTTCCGTAAATCTTTGTCCTCTACCTATACAGAATAATAAAGGACAATAGCGAAGGCAACAGCCTACACAATCAAGCCCTTCAGACTCTTCAGGAGCGGTTACATGAAGCGGAGTCTACTCTTAGGCGAGAACAAGACAACTACAAGCAGATGCAGGTTAGATAGCGGACCTGGGGAATGCTGTTTAATTTTTTCACCAATTGAAGAACTATATCTCAGTAATAGAGAGAGAGAGAGAGAGAGACGCTTCAGATTTATTAGATCAACATTGTTTCTGACCAGATTCCCAAGGTCTCTCATTTGGAGCCAAGTTCAAATTATATGTGTTTAGAATGAAAGCTCAGATACCTTTGAATACATTCTGTGCCCGAGTCATGATCTACTTCAAAGGTATCTACTCTTGTGCAAATTTCCTCAAAGGTATCTACTCTTGTGCAAATTTCCTCAAAGGTATCCACTCTTGTGCAAATTTCCTAAGCTTCAGTAACACCTAGTATTAGATTTAAAATGCAATGCGTTGTTACTGTTGAGACACTTGGCTAGTCATATCACCTGGAAGGCTGCCTTTCTCTCAACTGCTCATCCAGCTTGTGCAATTTTTTTCTGAATTTAAGTGAGGTTTGGACTGAGAGTTCTTAGGGCCTTCTCTTTTCTCACATGGAGAACCTATGCATTCAGTGCCTGGAGGAAAAAAATGCTTCGCCCTGTGCTTTTCTGTACAGTTGGGCCAAAGATCAGTTCCTGCTGCAGCTCCAAGAGGGCTTTTTGCAGACTCTGAACGTGCTTGTAAACCAGGACAGATCAAATATATACAGAAAGCAAAATCTCAAATACAGTACATTTGATAGTCATAAGTTTTAATCTTACTAGTCTTGACTAATATTTATGTTGGTGCTTGTTGGAACAATTAAAAAATATGGTTTTAGAGGTCTCATAAAGGTTATCCTGGGAAAGGAGCAAAATTCATTTGTACCCTCATATTCAGGATGTATCTGCTGTGAAAAATCAGAATTGAGCCTACTTATCCCATCCTTCACATCAGGGTTATTCCCCCTACCAAAACACACACACACACACACACACACACACACACACACACACACACACACACGAATGCCTTCCATTCAGACACCTGGATTTTAATTCCCAAAATTTCCAGCCAATCATTGTTATAGAAGTCTGGAAGTCAACATCAACTTATTTAGATTGGAAAAGATTGCTCCATGAGCATGGATGGTACTCCAGAAAGGTAGCAGACTTCAAACAGTATGTCTTAATCTGCCGTATCAATATGAAATCTCAAACATCAGTGTTAAGTAAGGGTCGGTCTGGGAAATCTGTTTTCCTTCCTTTTCCTGTGCATCCATTCACATGCATTAGGCTTATAAGCTATTTCAACTGGCTCTTAAGTGGCATGCTCGTAAATTAGAAAAAGCAATAAATAATAACAATAGAAATAGCACTTAGACTTATATATCACTTCACAGTGTTTTACAACCCTCTCTAAGCGGTTTTACAGAGTCAGCCTATTGCTCCCAACAATCTGGGTCCTCATTTGATGGACCTTGGAAGGATGGAAGGCTGAGTTAACCTTGAGCCGGTGAGACTCGAACCGCCAAACTGCTGGCAGCCGAAGTCAGCAGAAGTAGCCTGCGGTACTGCAGCCCAGCCACTGCCGCTTCCACGGCTCTTACAAACACAACAAACATAAAACACAGTGAATAGCCAATATTGACTAATAAACGAATAACTAATAACAACTGATAATAATAAAATCAGAGTCTTGTGACAAGTAGGAAGCCTTAGGGATTAACCTACCTATCCACTCCCCAGAAGAAGGAAAAGAATCGCTGTCAAATGTACTTCCTTCAGTCCTCAGAGATGGTCCAGAAGGATGCCATAGTTGATGGTATGAAAAGCAACTGAGACATCAACTAGGACTATGAGAGCTGAACTTCTTCAGCTCAGCCCTGCTCCACAGTATCTATGTTAGACCTAGAATTCTATGATCGGCACTACCATTTTATCTTAATCAGTTATTAATTGGCAGATTGACATAAAGTATTTTTGCATGTATGCACACACTGGTAGTTGTTTATTTATATGCCGTCTTTTTTTTTATAACACTAGGCAACGGAGATACCTAATATTTGGTCTTCCCCCTATTTCTCCCACAACAACCTTGTGAGGTGAATTGGGTTGAGAGAAAAGAGTGGGCCAAAGGTCAACTAGCTGCGTTTCATACCCAAAGTTGGATTAGAAATTGCAGTCTCCTGATTTCTAGCCTGGTGACTTAACCAGTAGTCCAAACTGTTCTCTTGATTATTATGTTTGTTTATCAAAAATAAATTAAAGTCACAAATACAAGCATTTATTTATTTTGTACTAAAACCAAACAAAACTTCCTCGATCAGAATGAATTTGCAACTCGCCTGAGTAAAATGGAAGCTGAACGTCAGAACTTGGCTGAAACCGTAACTGCATCTGAGAAGAAATATGTGGAAGAAAAACGGAAATCAGAGGAATTTCAACAGCAAATTAAGATATCCAAAGCTAGCTGGGAGTCTACCAAGCAAGAGTTGGTGGACTACAAGCAGAAAGCCACCCGCATACTCCAGGTAACATTCACTACAGTAATCCAGTTCAACAATGTCCTCCTGACATCGCTAAACAAACAAATGGGGAAGGCTGTCTTACAACCTGAAGTAACAAACAGATGCAATTTGTTAATAAACTGTTAGTTAGGTTTGTGTTTTAGTATGTTTTGAATGGACTATAAATATTAGTAGAAATCATTCATCACCGGAAAAAAACCTTTGTTAAGGAAGTTTTGCATTTGATCTAATTTTATATTCAACTTGAATTTTTATCAAATAATATTTTCAGGCAACCTGATGTCATATACTTTTGCTCACATTTGCTGTATTTTTTACTTGAGATAGGAAACCTGTTTTCCACTCAAATGGGGGTTCAACTCCAGTTCCCATCAATTTTATCCTCCACGAGCAGTAGTAGTAGTAGTGAGAGATTTAAATTCCAATTACTGCTAGAGGGCCATAAATTCCTCACCTTGACATTTAGGCGATATACTAATGTTAGATATGGAAACTTTGTGTTCCAAAGCAAAGTATTGATGCTGAGCACAAATAGGGTTCCATTACCGTACTTACATTTTGCCTTTTGGTTACAGTTAACAAACTAAGGATTGTAATGCAATTTCACTTATCCTTGATTCTGTCTTTGCATCTCAGTCTAAAGAAAAGTTGATAAACAGTCTAAAAGAAGGCTCTGGGATTGAAGGTCTGGATAGTCAAACAGCAAGCATTATGGAGTTAGAGGAACTGAGGCATGAACGGGACATGCAAAAGGAAGAAGTACAGAAGCTGTGGGGCCAAATGCAACAGCTGAGAAGTGAACTACAGGATATGGAAGCACAGCAGATAAGTGAAGCTGAGTCCACAAGAGAGCAAATTCAAGATTTGCAGGATCAAATTGCAACGCACAAAACAGCCAAACAAGAAGTAGAGGCTGAACTAGAGAGGCAGAAACAGGTAAATATTGGGAAGAGTTGAAATGGCTTGCTGAGGGGTATTTCAGGAACTTTCCTCTTAAATCTCATGAAAAATCAGTATACACTGATATATTTGGGGGTTTATATATGAGAAAGATATATATTGGAATTACATAATTAAAAGAAAACCCATATATGTGCAATGATGGGTATCAACATTGTTAGTATTCTTATTGACCAAATACTGGATCATGGACCATATATACTTTTCCCTAATCAGTGCTTCTGTGCATTCTCTGACCCCCCATTGGAATTTTTTTAGTGCAGTGTGCTACACAAACGACAAATGCATCTCTTAGACCAGAGTTCCCCAACCTTTCTGGGTGGTCATCTGGAAGGGGGGAATTGGCAGGTGCCTTTATGCGTGCATGCATGCAGGGCCACAAGCGCGTGTGCGAACAGCTGCATGCACACACACAATGCTCTCCGCGATGCTAGCACCTGCACGATGCTTGCTGCAACACTAGTGAGAGTGTGGGAGTGCACACATGTGCACTCTGGTCAGCTACTTACACGGCCCAGTGGCCAATACAGGCCACTGCCCTGTAGTGGGCCCACAGGTTGGGGACCCCGGTCTTAGACCAAAAGGGATCATTCCTAGAGCAGGGCTTTATTTTTATTTTTTTTAAAAGGAAAACATAAATAGCCTCTTAGCTTAAGGGGGAGACAGATAGAGGATTCTGTTTTCAGTGACAAATTTCCTTAGCTTCGATGCAATTTAGAAAGTCAACAATAAAGGTAAATGTTCTGTCAAGTCAACCTCAGTCTTGGTCAGTGTAGTTTTTCTACATTTATATAGATAAGTGGTTTACCTTTCTTTAAAAACTTTCCAGTCTCAACTAGTGTGAGACATGTGTGACATGACAAGTTTATGATGTGCAGATTGTAATTCCCGTCATTCTCCAGCCAGCATTCATTCAACTCCCAGTTCTATGAGTTGAAGCCCAGACATGTTAAAGTCACCAAGTTTGAAAAAAAACATAGCTATAGATGGCAGCTCTTGGCTTCTCTGCTAGTCGCATTCCCATTCGAGATCAGTAAAGGTCAGCAGGACTCGTCACCCCCTATGACAGTATAATAGCCTACTAATGTACAAAATCCTGTTATAAAGTTGAAATTTCAAAACATCCATACCTATATGCTAAATAAATGAGAACTTCTATATAGTTAGAAATCTACTTGTGAGCAAGCAAAATTGTTTATCCAGCTATTTTGATATTTTGTGTTCAGCAGTATTGCCTGATTCTGAGCACAATTTTATATCTTTTTGAAACAAATTTGTATTTAACTCAGTAGCTGACTGGATTTAAGAGCAGTTCTTACTCAAGTATTTCTTCTATTCACCGAAAGAATTTTGCAAATGCCTAGTTAAAAATTGTCCCTAGTTAAAAATTGCCCCTAGGCATCCTTGTAACCAGTCAGCTCAGGATAATGTGCAAATTTGAAATGAGTTATCATTGTTTTATTAAGGATTGTGTTATGAAGCTCATAATACCCATAAATGCTTATTTGGGCAAACTAAATCACAAATTTTTCACTTGAGTGCAACTATAATTAGCTGACAAAACTGATCTCTAGAAATTGTCACAGCAATTGGTTTTCCAAACAAATTTCTGTAAATTCTATTTGATTGAAAATAGGTCTCTTTTCTTGTACTCCGTGGATTTTATTGTTATTGTGAACAGTTGCCGTAGATGAAACCATCAAAGGCAAGGTGTTTAATTTGCTTTTCCTGATTATTTATCTTGGAGGATTACCTATTTCACGAGAAACTCCATATTAATTGGACAGGGTCGAATTGAAATAATGAAAAAGCAAAAGATCTATGCTTGCTTTCAAAAGATAATATTAATTCTGTATCTTGAAGCCATATGGCAGTGTTTTATTATAGCTCTTCATGTTTAACCCATTTTTTGTTCTAGGATAAAAAAATACTTCAAAATGAACTGAATCTCATCTGTTTTGTTTGTGTTGGCATATAAGCATTAGATCTAATTCCCTCGAGTATTCTTGTTTTATTTATTTAGTGGAGCTAAGCAGCACTTCTGATAAATGATACAAGAAGGAATATATTCATGCTAAAACAGTGCTAAAATTAAAATCAAGAGAGGTTTGAGACAAAAACAATATTCTGTCTCTGAAGAAACCCCTTGCTTGTTTTAGAGTTTGTAGGAAGAAGCCAAACTGTAGCACCTGATCTGTAAAAATCAACATGGTTGCAATATTTTTGCCCAGTCCTCAACATTAACGTCATGGGATTGTCCTTTGTTTACTGTAGATCTGCCATCACTCTTCCTTAAATCTTAGTTTTCTGCAGTTATTCCGGTTGTATTTCTAATTTTTGAAACAATGATATACTGAAAGAGTAGCTTTTTTTCACCCATGGCTATGTAGAAATGGCTTTGCAGTAAGTAGATAGGGGTTCTTTCTCACTCAGGTGCACTAGGTTTTTGTTCATTTTTACATATGTAATTACTATGTGTCCTCCATTCTATTCTGGACAAAACCATTTGTTTCCCAGGCCTATCTAAATAGAAGTTCTGTCTGTTTAAGTCAGTTGAGAATGTGGTTTTACATTTGGTGAAATAAAACTTACAGCATCCATCACATTAGTCACTCTGGCTGGGATGAAGGAAGTTGCAGTTTAACATCCACGCTTCTCTTATCCCTTCACTAAATCAAAGCCACTATTACATACAATCTCATCCCTGGAATACAGGAATTAATGGCCTTACATTGTGCTGATCGTTAAGCAAGCCACCCATTTTAATGACCTTTTTGTGGTGATTATTTTTATTTATTTAATTTATATGCCACCCGACTCCCACAGGACTCAGGTTGTTAATTGAGTCACCATAGTTGTTAAAGCGAGTTTCTTGTCTCCAGTAGGCCCCTTTTCCCAGAAGCCAGAAATAAATACTGGTTTCCAGCAAAAAAAATAAGTCGCATTTATGTGACTATGGGACGCTGCAAACAGCAAATGCAGGCCGGTTGCTGAGCAACCAAAAGGCAGCCATGTGGCTGCAGGGGGACACCATCAGAACTTCAAATCTGGGTCGTAAGTAGCCATAGAGAGTTATGGCATAAATTCAAAAGACCGCTAATCGACTGTTTATAAGTCGAGGACTACCTATACAATTCTGAATTTTTCCTTATTGTCACAGAGATCACTAGTCATATAACACCTTTATGAAAGAAATAACAAGTGGTCCTCAATTTACAACAGTTCATTAGTGACCATTCAGAGTTACAACAACACTGAAAAAAGGGACCTGTGACGGTTTTTCACAGGACTGTTACAGCACTGAACAGCTCTCCTGCTTAGCAAGAGAAATTTTGCGTTCCATTGTAGTCGTACGTCGAGCACTACCTGCAGAAACAAAGCCAAGGAATATCTATAAACTGTTAGCTTGTTACATTTTCAAATAAATGCTGAAACTGCTGTCCGCTACTAATACTGCGTTTTGCAATTAGTTGCCTGTATCTAGGAATTTCTAAATGTTCATTATGGTCATTATAGTACTTCACTGCTTCAGCAATGGCTTTCCAATTGCAGGCAAGAAAGTGAGCTTCTAGTTGTAAACACAAATAGGTCACGGTAGTACCATCATGTTTTGCTTTTATTGTGACGTTTAATATATTAATTACTGCTGGGCATGCTTATTTTCCAGGAATTACGCTATACTGAGGAAGAATTGTACAGAACAAAGAGTTCTCTGCAAAGCCGAATAACAGATAGAGAGGAAGAGATTCAGAAACTAAGAAATCAGGTAATGGATTAGCCTAACAATTTTGCAGTCAACATACATTTCTGAAGAACCAAAATTTTTAACCATGCCCCTGTAACATCGCACCAGGTTACCTTGAAGTGAAATTGCCTCAACTGTTTCTTTAAAAAAATTGAAATGAAATATATGTCCAACATTTGGATTGATGCTTCCTGATTGAGAAAGTTTTAACAAAAAAAGTGAATGTTTTCACTTCTTTTTCTTCTGCCAAGCCTGACCTCTCATATTTGAGTTGGTGGTGGAAATGCTGGGTAGACCATGCTGTGTGGATTCTGCTCGCCTTTATGCAGCCCCATGCCTCTTTTCTGTGCCAAGTTTTCCCCCAAAATGGAATGGGTGAGGGAACAAGGCTGTCAAATTCTGCTGCCTAATAGCAATTTGTGCCTATTTGGTAGCAAGTCCTGATCCTTCCTCCCCTCCCAGCTTTTCCAAGGGAAAGCCGGGCTTTGTGCCTCATCTAAAGCAAGAACATAGAGCAAACGCAAGTAAAGGTATTTAGTTCAGACCGCACTCATTCCAGTGAAGGTGCTTACTCGTTTCCTCTTCCAATGCTACTTTGTTCACTCCACAGCTAACAAACAAAACACTGAGCAGCAGTAGCCAAACAGAGTTAGAAAATCGGCTCCATCAATTGACAGAGACGCTAATTCAGAAACAAACCATGCTGGAGAATCTCAGCACAGAAAAAAATGCTTTAGTCTATCAGCTGGAACGACTGGAGCAGCAGCTGAAGACTGTCCAAGGAGCTTCAACAAATGGCTCCTCCATTAATATGGCAGGGATTGACAACAGCGAAGGTAAAATGAGGAATGAACTGTTTGCTGTGAGAGAATGTATGTCCTGATAGATTGGAAAGCTTAACACAGCGGAGCTGACTGGGGAATTCTGGGAGTTGAAGTGCACCCATCTTAAACGTGCCAAGGTTGAGAAACACTGGCTTAACACATTAATGTTGATGCTCTTGCCATGACACCAATCAGTCCTTCCAATCGACCATCCTCTGTTCCATTCCTTTATTCATAGTTTCCATTGTTTTTTCTTTCAACAGCCTCTGATCTTCTCAGTCTGCTTGGTTTCCATTCCCTTTTGCCTTCCCAATATTTTTTTTTCATCTAGTATCTTCCTCTTATGCATATAGATGAACCATTTTGCTACATAAGAAAAGCCTCCCACAATCACCTTATGGGGGAGATGGGTGGCATAAAAATTAAATAAAATGAAACAAATAAATAAGCAGTGAAATTCACACCTGAAAACCTGTAAAATAGAGACAGTAATGGGCTCCATGTTACAATGAAAAATTATTGTTTGCCTCCAATGGCTTCATTTTATAGTATGAGAGAGTTTTCTCAAAAGACTTGCTACTTAATAGGCCACTATAATTCTTGACAGTAGCTTTGCAACCTGTGTTCTACAGTGAGGATGTTTTCAGACGTAGATTGCTTGACCACTGGAATATCTCAATAAAATAAAATTGAAATGAATGCAAAATCCTCACAGATTCATACAAAGTCCTTTTAAATATGTTTGAAATTTCTAATCTGTCAAAGCAGTCGTGATAAAATACAAAACATTATAAAATCGCACATCTAATTTGGTCTCTCTTACTACTTTGCGCTCTCATAATATCGCCAAGCCTTACATAATGAATATTTATTGTAGTTTATGAATTGTTTTTACTGCTGCTAATTGCTTTTTAAAATATTACTATTACTATAGGCACTCGCATGCGAAATGTTCCTGTCCTTTTTGGTGATCTTGATGTGAATGCAGCGGGAATGTATGGCAAGGTTCGCAAAGCTGCAAGTACTATAGACCAGTTCAGGTGAGGAGAAGGCAGAGAATAAAAAGATTGCTTGGAAGAGGCAATTATGTCCATGGAGAAGACCTTTGAAAGAAATCTTGATATTGAAGTGGATATATTGATTAAACGATTAAAATGTTGAACCAATATCTGGGTCCTGTGGAAAATCTGAATGATTGGGATGTTTGGAAAATAAATTATCAATAAAACTTGCAATGTAATAATGTCTTTATGCAAATCTCTGGTGCCACACTAATGCTAGGGTATTTTCTAATATTTTTATTGTAATTGGTTACAGCATTCGACTTGGAATCTTTCTGCGTCGATATCCTATTGCAAGGGTATTTGTAATCATTTACATGGTGAGTCTGCTTAATGTACTAATAATGCAACATATGCGATTTTCATTATATACTATATTGTCTTGATCTGATATGCAATGAATGAAATATACAAAACAGGTGAGGTATATTTGTAACGGTTTGCTATAAATCTAAGTACCATGAAAGTCAGCTGGGTGACTTTGGGCAGGTCATTCTCTCAGTCCCACCCACCTCACAGAGTTGCTGTTGTGGGGAAAATAAGAGGAGGAAGGTGTGTTGGATATGTTCAACACCTTGAGTTATTTGTACAAATAATAAGGATGGGATAAAAATAAATAAGAACTTACACGATTTACTACATGTAATTGTGCAGCAGGATGGAACTAACACAAGTTTGCCTTTTAAAGAAAATGTTGCATATTTTTTCCCCTTTTTATACTTCACTATCATCTCAAGCAATAAAAGTCTTTAAAATTCTGTAGCTTATTATCCCAAAGATGTTTTTCAGAAAGCAGGTGGATTTCATTGTCTTTCATTGATGACGTTTCGCTTCTTATCCAAGAAGTTATGAGGACCCCAGATTGTTTGGGGGCAACAAGCTGACTCTGTAACTGCTTGGGGAGAGTTGTAAAGCTCTGATAAGCAGTATATAAAATCTGAGTGCTGTTGCTATCCATGTTGTAAGCCGCCCAGAGTCCTTCGGGAGTTGGGCGGCATAAAAATATAATAAATAAATAAACAATCGACTTTCTGGGGAAGCTGGCAGGTAAAATCACAAATGACAATCACGTAATCAAGGGGTACGGCAATTAATCGTAAGGGCAAGTCTGTTGCTAAGCACCCAGATCGCAATAACTTGACTGCAGGAAAGATGGGATTGCTGAGCCTGTGAAGATTGGTCATAACCACCATTCATTCAGTGCCACTGTAACTTTGGCCGAATGGATGCAGATAGAATGGGAAGGCTTCTGAAGAAATGTACAGGTAGTACTCGACTTAAGACCACAATTGAGCCCAAAATTTATGTTGTTAAGTGATAAATCTGTTAACCAAGTTTGAATCAGTGCAGTTGTTAAATTAGTACCACGGTTGTTAAGTGAATCTGATTTCCTCATTGACTTTCCTTGACAGAAGGTTGCAAAAGGGGAACACATGACACCAGGAAGCTGCAACGGTCATAAATATGAGTCAGTTGTCAAGCATCCAAATTTTATTCACGTGACTGTAGGGGTGTTGCAATAGTCGTAAGTGTGAACAATGGTCATGTCACCTTTTTCAGTGCCGTTGTAAATTTGAACAGTCACTAAACAAACTGTTGTAAGTTGAGGACTACCTGTACTAGGATAAATACAAATAGCCTATTATTAAACTAACTTCCAGCAATTGTGACAAAAAGAGATTTATAGGTTTTGTACTTTTTTCAATAAAAAGTAAATTTGATTAAAAATAATGTTACCCACACAACTCACCCATATAGTCTTAAAACCTATTTGGATCCTATTCATAGTAAAAGTTAATATTTGTTACATTACATTCCCTTTTTATAATGATAACTGTGCTATTGTTAATAGGCAAGTAAGTGGTAAGCATTACTTTATAAACAATTAAAATCAGCAGACGTTATATTAATCAAAACACAGAAAGCATCCATGTCCACTCAGTTCCATACTTGCTGCTCATTCCCTGACAGACAAGTTCTGTTTCCACATTATACTCCTGTGGAAAAGGAACAATGAATCCTCTCCACTGTGCCTCTGCTCTGCCATAAATAATAATAAAACAAGCAATTTTATTTTTATTCATATTTTATAGATGAATAAAGTCATTAGAAACTTGCCATATATTGCCAAAAAAAAGAGGATGAATAGAATAAATTTTTAGATTTTAAAACTGTTAGAACACACCAAAGGAAGATAACAAACTTGTCATACAATACAAAGAAATCTTTCCACATTATACTCTTCTCATAACTGAATTAAGATTTGTAACATCAACCCATCTACTACCATTGTAAAAACTAAAATTACTGTTTGCTTTCTGTTTTCTCTAATGGGTGAAGATGAATAGAATCTATGGAAGTTCAAATAAAAATCCAGGTTGAATAGGTTATGGAAACAACAAAAGTATACGCACTATAATGCTGTACCTCATCACCTTGCCTCTTTGTTTTTCAAGAATGTTTTATTTTTAAAGTGTGCCAATCTATTCCTGTTGATGATTAATTGGTTATAACATTCATGCCTTGAAACAAAACAAAGATTCAAGCATTCAAATTTGTTTGTTGCTTTATCTTTTCGTCCTTGCAATAACATACAGTACAAGGTTGCTAAAATAACAATTAGAACACTGCCATAAGTCATATTTCAAACTACTATGTCGCACGTTAACAAACATCTCACAAACATCCACGCCCCTCTTTCTATTACAGTGGAACTTTGGGTTGTAATCCGTTCCAGGACCAAGGTCGTGACCCGATTTGGTCGCGACCGGAAACATTACTGACTGCACATGCACTCAGAAAAAAAATGGCATGGAAGGGGAAATCGCCATGGCAGGGAAAATCATCGTGGCTATGTCGTTCCTGCAACCCTCTGCCAGCGAAAACAGAATTTGGGAGGGCTGCCTGAAGAGGGTTGCAGGAGGCCGTCGCAGCTGAAAATGGAGCTCAGGAGCCCATTTTTTCTGACAGAGGCACTGCAGGCCGGTTCCATGCTGCTTGCAACGTGGCCCCATGGGCCAAATCTAAGCATCTCACGGGCCGGATCTGGTCCGTGGGCCTTGGGTTTGACACCCCTGCTGCAGAATATTCACACTGATAAAGCATAATCCCTGTGGAGGTGATTGGGGCAAAAGCTGACCCCATGGCAATAGAGCTGCCATCTAGTGCTAAAACTCGAAAGCAAAAACAATTTCTTGCTTTTTCAATTTCTATTTAATACTTTGAGGAGCAATTGTTAAATTAAGAATCTGGTTTTTTTTCTGTAGCAATTTCTCCTTATGAACATGCAACGTATAATTTAATACTAATAGTTAAATGTGTCTTTCTTTTAACGTATGTAGGCCTACAGCCCGAAATAATGTCACCATTAGAGATTTTTTTCTACATGAAATATAAATTGAAGATGATTAAGTAGACTACAGGTAGTCCTCGACTTACAAGAGTTCACTTAGTGACCGTTCAAAATTACAACAGCACTAAAGAGTGACCTGTGACCATTTTTCACCCTTATGACCATTGCAACAATCCCATAGTCATGTGATTTATATTCGGATGCTTGACAACTGACTCACAATTATGAAGGACGCAATATCCTCGGGTCATGTGTTCCCCTTTTGCAACCTTCTGACAAGCAAAGTCATTGGGGAAACCAGTTTCACGTAACAACTGCAGGGTTACTAACTTAACAACTGCAGTGATTCACTTAACAAATGCGGCAAGAAAAGTCATCAAATGGGGCAAAACTCAGTTAACAAATTTCTCACTTAGCAACATAAATTTTAGGCTCAATTTTGGTCGAAAGCCAAGGACTATCTCTATTTTAAACGAAGAGAACAATGAAATGTAAGCATGCGAAACAATTTGGCAACACCTGTTATTCACATCTAGAATTTTAGAAATCATGCTTGGCTTAATAAATTAGAAAACCGTACCTGTAAATGGGATATTCTGGACTCTTGCAGGGTTGCTGGGCCAGGCATCTTTTAATCCAAAGGGTGAGGGAATACTTTCTGCTGATGGAGTATCTGCTGAAAAGTTTTCAAAATCTTCCTCCTCTTCAATAGGCGATATTGGATCAGGAATCAGCAGTTTCAGTTCTACCAAGCCTGTAGAGTTTGAGTCCAATTCTTTAATGATGTTATCACATTCAGAAATAAAATCTTCACTGTCAGGACTCAACAAGGTTGTGTTAGTGTCATGATCTCCTTCTGGGGAAGACAATGTCTGTTCCAAATCAGGTTGCAGAGTCGTTTCGTCAACGCTGCCTTGGGTTTCATCTTTTGCCTTTTGGATCAGATTTAAATTTTTCATGTTGCGCTCCTCCAAATTTAAATCCAATGGACTGTGTACAACGGCAGATTCTGATTGTAAAGGTTTCTCCTTTAAGCAATCTGCTTCCTGCGCATCCTTTTCAGCGCATAGCCTATACACCATGACATCATCCTGAAAGTCTGATTCTTCTATGTATGATCCTTTGATCAACATGATAGCATTTTTCTTCATTTCTTGAATATGCTTTGGTGGTTCTGCAGGAGGTTGGGTAGTAAACTCATCATCATGCTGGGGGGATCCTGTATCAGAATCCGGAGAGATCCCAGTATCATAGCTATCATCCCATTCCAGCTCCAGTTGTGCCTTTTCTCTCAGTGGTTTTACCTGAGAAGAGACATGATTACTAGGTGTTCTGTGTTGCAGTTGGAAAATAGGCTGATCTAGGTTTTTAACATCTTCTTCAACCGAAGTTTGGATAAAAGTATATGGATTGGGATTTTCCCCATCATATGGAGCAGACCAAACTTCACAATCTTTCATACAGTGCAGTATGAGAGTTTGAGCATCCCAAAGGTACTGCAGGTAACTGATATCAATCGTTTTCCCATATTTCACAATACATGCAGAATCTGCAATGCTCTTCCTGGAGGGCTCTTCGGTGGAATCTGCAATGCAGCAGCAAAAAGTTACAGGGAACTGAAGGGAAATACAAATCTTCATTTAGGCATAATTATTAATCATCTGTTTACATGGGTATCACAGCTGTAAATCACATCAATAAATGGTATAATTAAACAAGATGCAGACTTGATGCTAAGCATTTGAATGAGCTCAAAGGGAGAATATTAACTACTACACAGTCTCTAAGTTAGCTAACCTCTCCCTATTAGTTTTGCACTGTGGTTACTATTTATACTTGCAAATGTATCCTTTGCTATCACCTTACAAAATATGGTTTTCAACAAATTACTCCAATAATTTGCATTGCCAGCAGGTAAACTCCTGCATACGAAAATCCTTGTGGTGTATTAATATAAAATCCTGATCTGTATTTCTACTACAAAAACACATGCTACCCCTGGAAAAATGAGGCACCTGCAGGAACCTCTCTTCCTGAAAGAGACAAAATAAAAAGGACCCAATTCTATTTTCTAAGTCATATTACCTATCTAGGGATAAGTCCTTTAGGTCTCACCTGAACCTCTCCATATGAGACAATTTCTACTTTCAAAATTCTTGACAATGGGATGGTGGATTCTAGGGTTAAAATATAATCTTCTGGCAGGGGGTTAGTTTGGAAAGTTATAAATCATTGGATTTAGTATGATACAATGTAGAAGAAATGCATGGTAGAGCACTGCCCAAGTGGCAGATCAATTTTTATTATCCTAACTTTAATTTTACTTAAGGGTAAGTCTCAAAGTATAATAAGAATAACTACTTTTGTTTTGTAGGGAACAAATGAAATTTAATAAAAATATAAAAGGTCACTAGGTTTTGCATACTGGCAAAACATAATATACTTCTGTGGTATGGAATGACTGAATAGCTCCATAACATTTAGTTCACTGTTGACAATAAATGCAACTCAGTGAATTATTTTTCATCATAAAGAAATATTTCTCTTTTATCTCCACTAGCGTTGTGGTGCTTCCTTTGTCTGACTGAATTCTCAACCATAAACACAAAACAATGAGAAGTTAAAGATCATGCCACTGGTCGCTATACAGGTACAAACTTCCATAAATTATTTCAGCTGACCTATGACCAAGTTGTCCTTAGATATTTATGATGCCACTGTAGAATAAATATGAAAGCTTCAAGCAACTGGCTTAAGTTTACTAGTTTGATGGAAATTTGTTAAAATGGACAAACAAAATATTACTGTTACTACAGTATTGTTATTGTGATAAATGTTATTGTAAACACCTTGATTATGATCGCTTAAAAACAATTCTACCCAGACAACACACTGTTTGATTGAAATGGAATTTTTATATATTATATTAATAAAAGAAATAGAACTTTGGGGGGAGGGGTTTGGTTTGGTTGGTTATTGGTTTTCATGAATGAGATTTTTTTTGTCCTAGGGAAATGGCTACACTTTTCTTAAGTCAGGAAAGGAGATTTAATTCCTTCTGTTCAGGTGCCATTTTTCAACTTGAGAACCCATCTATTTCCATCTTCATTAATGATTGCAACAAACCCAGACAGGCGAGTTAAGCTGAATGGAAACACTGTCCCTTCAGCTCTCCATAATGCTATCTGATGTTTGTGACAAAGCGCTGGAACTATGGCGCCTCCACGGAAAAACAACAGATAATACGTTTATGGTTGCTTAATTTCTGTATGTCCTGCAAAATGAAACCGCTTCATTAAAAACGTACTCTTTCCCATCTTCAGAGACATGTATTCTATAATTTATGCAGTGCCTCAAAAGTCACAAATATGCAACAGCACAATTTGACATGATTCAGTCCAAATATTATTTGCCAATGAATCAATGCTGACTCTTAGCAACCACCCAGATATACTTTCTCAAGGATGAACTCAAATGTTACATGAACTGTAGTTCTTTTGTTCCAAAAGCCATTTTACTGGGCCGTTGGACTTTTCTGTCGTTATAGGCAACCATGTTTATTAGCATTAGATGTTTTAATGTGGTTTTGAGTTCTTGTGCACAGCTCAGAATCTATGTGTATTGAGGCAATACATAAATGCTGAATTATTGGAAGTACAGAGCACTGGATCTGGACTATCAAACTTGACACATCTCCTCACCCATTTTTTGGCATGCTTAATATTATCAATTCTTGGACGAGTTTCTATTTCGGTAAGTAATTATTAGTGTTGTATGGCATAGAATCAACAAATATGGTAAGAAAGTATTTTTTTAGCCCATATTAAATAGAATCTGGTACTGAGAAGTTATTCTGCTATGTGTTATAGAACAGGAAATTGTTCTTTTTCTTAGGTGTAAAGGCCAATCAAAGACAACAATGACCACAAATATGTCTTCCTCTCCTTGACTAAAATAAGCTCTTTATTGTTCTTTTATGACCCCAGAAATAGTTGGTTCAGATTTTCACATTAAGTATCTAATAATTTGGCATGTTCTGGGCAATGTTGTTGTTCTTAGTTGCGAAGTTGTGTCCAATCCATCACAACCTCATGGACAACATTCCTCCAGCCTTCCTGTCCTCTACCATCCCCCGGAGTCCATTTAAGCTCACACCAACTGCTTCAGTGACTCCCTCCAGCCACCTCATTCTCTGTTGTCCCCTTCTTCTTTTGCTCTCAATCACTCCCAGAGCAGGCTCTTCTCCACTGAGTCC
>JANHGC010002470.1:56190-73177 GCA_027560395.1 Boaedon fuliginosus | reverse complement strand
CACTTTGAGAACCACTGCACTAGATTATAAACTGACAGCAAAGCTCACTCCTTACTAGCACTGATGATGTTGCCAAGTTTGGGTAATGAAACATCTGCAAGAAAACAAGCAAGCTTAGAGAGCACCAAGGATTCCTCATTTCAGCCCTGAGTTACAAATATTCTTCTCCTTTGTTGGTACCATATATGGGTGTCAAATGCTTTAAAATGCTATTTTTTTTTATGGATCCATTGAGGACAGTGTTATAAAATTCACTTGCTAGCTAGAGTTGAGGATGGGGTTTTACATCCATAAATACTGGACCAAAATACCTACATAAAAATTATATAGGCATATATAAGTATAAAAATTCAAGGAAAAAGCACTGCAACAGCAAGGAATGATAGTAAACCAAGGGGAGGGAGAATGGTGGTTGGAAATAGTGTGAAATCCCCCCCATTACACCATTACTGGCCTGTACTTAGTTCAAATTCGAGTGTTTATTAAAATAAGCTACATTAAGCAAGAATGGACCACATTATAGGCTGAATTTTATAGGGAATTTGAAATAGTTTACAAGATGCATCACTTACTGACACTCCCAGCTGTGGCTAATTCTTTGTCCTGCTTTCCGATTGTGCAATTAATATGGTTTATGAATCTGTGGGTCTGTTGTACTGCTGTACACTAAGGGATCTGTCAGATAAATCAATGTTTTTTGCCAGGAGTTAAAGACTCAGCAAAAGCCCCACAATCTAGACTCTGTCAACACTGCGACTGTGCTAACTTTGCCCAGGGTGCTCAACAAAATCAGAGAGAATACGAATCTCCATTTGCACATCTAATAAGGGCTTACTGGTCCTTCAAAGCTTGCAAAAATGGCTAATCTCAACGAGAACATGGCAATTCCAGACATATCCAGAGCACTTAAGGAATTCTTTGTAGAAACCGAGGGGGGTGGGGAGAGTATGGTTTCCTGACAACACTTGCAGTTCCAATCACAACTATATTTCATACCCAAAAATCCTGCTTTTGATATTAAAATACCTTCAGTAAATAAGTTAGAACTCTTCCTCAGCCTTAGCTGAGATGAACATGAATGAAAGACTGATTGATTTTGCATTTTCCCAGAGGTGACTAATGTGCTCATCAGCCATGAGGGAGGACTTATTTTTAATGCTTAGTGCTGCCTGAAAATCAGGTCAGTTTAAGGTACCATATTAAGAAGGAATACAGAGAAGGATGCCTTCTGTACTGGACTTCAAACCTTAAGGGCCATGAAAGGGTACAGAGAGGCACCAATTCTTATTCCCCTTCGTTGTGAAATCTCTTGATCCATTTACTCTATTTTCTTGTCCAACTTGCCATCCACCTGGAGGTTAATGAGCACTTCCCACAATGAAAGGAATTATCTGTACTAGAATAGTCCCTGACTTACGATCATTCACTTAGTGACCATTTCAGCGCTGAAAAGAGTGACTTACAATTGGTCCTTGCACTTACGACTATCACTATCACAGCAGTTACATGACTCAAATTCGGGAGCTTCACAACTGGCATGTCTTTATGATACCGCACATCCTGAGGTCACATGGTCACCATTTGTAACTTTCCTAGCCCAGGGGTCTTCAAACTTGGCTCTTTTAAGACTTGTGGGCTTCAACTCCCAGAATTCCTGAACTGACATGACTACGGGAGGAATTCTGGGAGATGAAGTCCACAAGTCTTAAAAGAGCCAAGTTCACAACAAGCAAAGTCAAAGGGAGGAACCCAGATTCATGTAATAAATGTGTGATTCACTTGACGGCAGCAAAAAGGTCGTAAATTTAGGCACAACTCACTTAACGATAGAAGTTCTCGTCCCAATTGTTGTTGTAAGTCAAGGACTACCTGTCATGCTACTTAACTTATTCTGAAATCATCTGGAGTTTATTTATTTATTTATTACACTTTTATGCCGCCCAACTCCCGAAGGACTCTGGGCAGCTTACAACAGAGATAGCATTAGCACTCAGATTTTATACACTGCTTATCAGAGCTTTACAACACTCCCCAAGCAGTTACAGAGTCAGCATGTTGCCCACAAACAATCCGGGTCCTCATTTTACCGACCTTTAGAAGGATGGAAGGCTGAGTCAACCTTGAGCCTGGTGAGGTTTGATCTGGCAACCTGCTGAACAAATCAGCAGAGTCTGCAGTACTGCATTTAACCTCTGTGCCACCGAGGCTCATTGCCGAAAGCTGATTTGAACTGGGTCTCCCTACAAATCTAATAAATTATATTGTCAAGCAAAAAAGTTGGAGATTGCATTCCTGGCACCCCTGATAAAAATAAACTAGCAGATGAGGAAGAAGACTTTTCTGGTGTGAGGTTTCTGGAGTGCATAAAGTGGGGACTATAGGGTTAGAAAGCCTGATCTCTCTGAAATGGAAATAAGTTCTTGGTGTCAAAGTTTAATAATTTCCCTCCCTATGTTACAATCTCTCAGAATATGCATAATTCAGGTGCATCAACAAATTCAGATATAGAATATTTCAGTCATTAACCAGAACACAGAATGAGGTTTCGTATAAGGCATTTATTTTAATCATGTTTTTGGAAAATGGAGTTCTCTCCCTGAAGCAGACATTGAAACAACTGAGGAGATTTAAGTGCATTTTAACTCTATGGTTAAAATAGTAAAATATTTGTCACAAGTGTTTGGCAAATAAGGAGAAAATGAAGAAAAAAGATTATAGAAATCAATGAATTTAAGCAAGAGAAGCACCATGTGATTATTGAGGACGTCAGTCATGCACTACAAGTAAAGAGCCAAGGTACTAATATTTTTGGTTTTATATAGGGCTATTTAAAAAAAAAAGAAATCATATATATTTATATGTATGTATAAATATACATGTGTGTATCGGTGTGTACACACACTCTAAATATGAAAGAATTTAATTTTATGAAAATAATTTTGTGAACAGGGCCAAAGCAAATCACAACACTCACACTTGCTATAACACTATCTAAAATAGCAGAAGACAGCATTAATATCCTTAATTCAAATGTGACATGATAAAGAAATGGTCCAAGATAACTTCAACTTTGCACTGATAAAATGCTTAAGCATGCCTTAAATTTTTGTAAAACTTTCCACAAATTCTGTCCCATCTAAAAAATAAAAAGGAGAAGAGGAAAAGGGGTAAAAAAAGAAAGAAAATATGTACAATCCATATTAGCATAGATATGAGTCCAATTCACTGGGACATTGACTGAAATTGAACACAGAAGGAGACATATGAACTATATGAAAACACCAAGGAAGAAATCTAAAGAACCGGGAAAAAATACATCCCATATTTTTACTGCACTTTTTTTTTCATAAAAGTGATAAAGAATCCCTATTATTTAAGAGTGCACACAATCTTGAATATAGATGTCACTATTTTTATACTTATATATTTCCATTTCATAAATATGAGTCCTTTCACATATTAAGCAATACACTAAGGTGTTGCAGTGCAAATGGTGAAAAATACAAGTGCCTATGGGCCATAAACTACTTGCAAACAAGTCTCTTTCTGCATCCAATATCGTTATTCATTACAACATATCATATTTTGGTAGTGTCTTCTAAAGCAAAATCTAACAGCTCATTTATGTCTCAATTTTTCATTAAAAGCAAATTGTTTGATTATGTCCTGTTAAAGTAAGATTAAACAAAACAATAAATCACAAAGAAAATAGATGCAATTTACAAAAGTGGGTTTGACTAAAGGAAACTTGTATTACAAAATACCAGTTGGCCCTTTGAACCTAGCAAATAAATATGTTCCTTAATCATACTAATTCAGACTGCAGGTGAGTTTGTACTAATTGAATTCTCCACTATAATCACACTGCAATTTTAATTCCGAAAACTTTAATTGAATGGAAACTGAATTCAGTATTCCAGAATCCAGGAACAACTTTCTCCTCTTCTTGTATATTCTTAGTCCCAACTGCATACAGAGTAATATTTTTATAAAGCCATTCTTAAATAAGATGTGTTAGCTAACTCTATTGAGATACTGAGGAAAGTATGCTTTCTTTGTTATTGAAAACTGGATTGGTTTATACTGATTTGCTATTATGAAACACAATTCAAAAATTCAAGAAGAAAATATTTAGTAAAGAAATGTAAAAAGCCTCTGAAAAAATTAGCACTCAGTTTCTTTGAAACAATCATAGGTAATTCTTGCCCTCACGAAGACCACATCTATCAGGAAAATTGATTTTTTTATATTACAACAGTAAGATTGAACTGAATCAATTGTCAATTACATATTCTGACAGACTGAAATATTACTCGCAAATTACATTAGGAAAATTTTAATTTTGATACACTTAAAAAACCCCAGTACTTATAAAAATGGGAGATTACAATGTCTCAAAAGAAGAAGTCCTTTTATAAAGAAAGTATATTTCCCCTTGAACACCACCAAGTTTACATATGATGGGTTCAAAAAGAAAACATTCTGTAGGCAACAAATCAAGTAACTGTAACTCATTCATATTTATGTGGATAGAAACAGGAGGGAGAAACTAAGAATAGAAGGGAGTAAACAGCTATCTGAAGTCAGGAAAAAACAACAAAAAATTAGTATCTTGGTATTGTAGATATGTCCAACATTCTTTCTTCATATGTATAGCTCAGTGCCATGAATAATTTTCTTAAGACAGTCTACCATAGCATATTTTGAAAATAAAAAGTAAGGAATGTCTATTCTCTTTGCATACCACTGGGACATCAATAGTTACTGCATTACGTTCCTAGTGAAAATGGCTCGAAACTCTTTTCTCGAACAACTGATGTCAAAACACAAACCTGGCGCTTCTGAAAACAGCATTACTTTATTCTTGGGAGACCAAACTCGATCCACAGGTGTCTGCCACGTCATGTACCTGTTTGCTCTTGCCAGCTCACACAATGGCGTCAGACGAGAACAGGCTAGCAGTAGAATTGAGCATGATATAAGCATTCTGCAGAAAGATCTTATAAGATGCTCAGAACAACCTACAGTAATCTGCACTTCTGAGTTATCAGGCATGGAAGGAAAGCTGCCAACTAGGAGAGCCCTTGCTAATGATAGGAGGCTTGCTGATTCAGAAAAATCTTGATCCTACTTATCCAGATGCAGATGAAAGAAAAAGCCTGAGATACACATATCTAAGAGCAGAGAATTTTATACTACGTGTCTAAAAATTATTATGTTACTCAGACAAAGCACATTTTGTTCTGACGTTATGTAACATCTGAATTACGAATTATGTAATAATTCTAGTTAATAATTTCTTAGTTTAAGCTTTTTTAACTAGATTTCCAGTATTTATTAAATGAATTACCATTTATAACTGATTATATAAAGTAAAAGAACAGCATATATAAAATGTAATCAATTACCGTATTTTGAAATTAACCTGAAAAGAGGTTTAAACTTTTTTAATACAACCTTTAAATTATTTATGATATAAAAAGTATATTTGTTGCAGAGTAAAAATTTTAAGTTTAACCATTTTCAGTACCAACTATTTCTCATTTTATAGTTTGGATAATCTAGCAATGGAGCAGATATTATTCACTCACATAAATCTAGTGTGTAAACTTGCTCAGATTTTGAATAGAATGTGGTAATTCAGCTTTACTAATGTTTTACAGTTTTAGTTCTTTTTAATCACATCAAGATTTTTATGGAATTTTACATTCAAACACTTATTTCTATAATAAGGAAGATGGACTGATTTCTGGTAGAGATTTAAAGTATATTATTGAAAATATGCTTTACACAAGAAACATTCTAATGAGAGGCACAAAAGATTATTTGTAATGTATATACTGTAAAGCGGGGGGAAATGCTTAAAAAGTTGTTTCTTATTTTCCTGCCACAAGTAGAGATACAGTTTGGATAGTTACACATTCTTAAACAAGCTAAACATGGATATTATTTGTGTACATTTAAGCCTGTCTACTTTAATTGTCCTTCAACATTTAACAACATCAGTAACTCTTCTTTTGGGACCTACATGCACTGGCAACATTTTTGCTATTACTCAACAGACCCTCAAAAGTAGAGTTTGGCCTTTCAGGTTGAAACAAAAATTGGAATCATACAACCAAACTACAACCCTCCTCTCCCAGAGCTTTCCAGAAGGAAAAAGAAAGACACATTTTTCTTCAATGACAAACGTGAGGCTGTTCAGCACATTTCAGTTCTCACATAAAACCGCCCTTGGGGATGAACACATGGCAGTGTATCTAGTTTGAAAAAGAGTTCAAGAAACTTGTTGCAACAAAACAGAGATGAAATAATTGATTTTGCACTCATTTTTAGTACCATATGCTCATCACTCTGTGATGTAATAGCACATTGTGCTCTCTCTGGAACCTGACAACATTATTCATATTTTATTCCACACAAAATAGTCTGATAGAAAAAAAATCACAGAAAGGATTGCAAACTATCTGCTGGCCAGCACACTTGCAATGCCATCTTATTAAACTAAATGCAAGATAGGAACAACTTTGTCTTTGTTTTAAATAAGCAGCAGTTACATCAAGGGGTGAATGAAGCTGATAACCTATTTGGCTACATAATTAAATTAGATTCTAGTTAAGATATGAACTGCACTTTTATCAGATATACTCTGTATTAAGACTTTGGAGAATTTACGAAATATATCATTTGTAAATAAATATAAAATGTACAATTACGTATCAGTAGTTTAGTTTGGAGAAATAAAACAGTGCAAAATAGGCTAACCAAAATTTAGAAGGCAGCCATTAAAAAAAATTCTTACTCTTCATTAAAAATAGTAAATAGCAGAAATATATTTAAACTGGATCAAATACTGTAGTCCAAACTGATCAACAATTTTGAAATGTCTTCTAACTAAACCAGATGGCACATTCTTTTCCCAGCTTGCTCACCTCAGAACTGACATTTATTTTAAGAATTTAAGAAATAAATTTTAAGAAAAAAATCCCCTATATACCACCAGATATACAATGATAGTGATGTGGGGAGGTTTTTCTTAAAATTAAAAATATTGTCATAATACCCCTCTGAATCAGATAATGGTATTGCTTGTTCCCCGAAGACATGCCAGAAGAATTAACCTATTATGCCTCTTCCATTGGCTCTCTCACAACTGTATAATAAAACAAGATGGTTTGAACCCTGTTGCAAATTGCTAGTTTCTTGATCCATGCAAGCAGCAATCAAGGAGGTAGTATTTTTTGGGAGTGGGGGGGGGGGGAATGGCAATGCTCAGTACAGCAATGAAATATTCTTGCCTTAATCAAAATTACAGGGAAGGGAGAGACTCAGCTATATTCAAAGGTGTCTTTCAACAGGACAATTTTGGCTTGTATTGTGTGTTTGTGAGTGCATGTGTAATGTTAAAATCCAATCATTTTTAAAATATCAATAACTTTTAATAGTGTTGCTATACTAAAGAAAAGCTTTCTGAAAATATGTATGGCCTATTTTTCACTCCCACCAAAGGCATGTAAAATATGCATGGACAAATATCAATAATTTATTGGGAAATTGCAGCAACTGCTATTATTGAGAAAGACAATAATTAAGGATCATCATATGACTCAAATTTGAATTAGAAATAAACAAATGACTGTATAGTCTCATATAAGAAACCTTTCTACAAATATTGTCTTGTCTTCAGCTATTTATAGTCAATACCTACTGCAGAATTATGAAGAATTTTAGAAACAAAACCACAAAGGAACATAGCAATTCTCCTTCCTATTAATTCTTGAACAGTTTCCTGCACTTACACCATAGTTTGGAATCATTTCTGGTCCTCCCTTTTTAACCTCCCTTTCATATTTCCTCATATATTTTCATTTTTCCCTTACTTTAAAAACAAAGAAACAAAAGCTGCCATCAGCGGAGGAAAATATATTAATATCAGTTCATACATATTAAAAAATGAGTCATCTTTATAGGAACTGAGAGAATTTGAGAATTCAAACTTTCTTCAATCCAAAAAACCCACATAATGTTGCCTGTATGCAAATATTACCAACATATTATCCTTTTAAAAATTGGGATTTGTGTACAACTTGTAGCATGTATGTCGTATACATTCACACTACTACCTAAGTGTGAATTAGTCCATAGATCCCTAATTCATGATGATCAATCTTTCAAAATGTATCTAAATATGTAAAATATTTTAACAATGTTTCCTGAGACAATTTAAAGATTGTCTCAAATTAAGAGTCCCAAAACTCATTCACAGTACCTTTTTAAATTCATGACAGTTCAAAGCCGCAGAAAGATGTTGTTGTGTTGAAAGAAACAGAGTTAAAGGTGCACTGTTGTTTTGTTACTTGTTCTTAAAATATAACCAGACTGAATTACAGGTTAGATAAATATTACCCTTATACTATATCTCAAACGTTCAACCCCACAAATGATAGACCAGAAATGGAGACAAATTGCTACTGATTTACTTTAACAAATTTACATTTACTTCTATCCACCACTAAGGAAAAATACTTGTGCAGAATGGTGCTTACAAACAGGCCCCTAAATTACATGTAATGCTAATCCACAATTAGAGTTTCTTGTTTATGATGCACAAGGCCACCCTAATAAAGAAGCCATGATTTATAAATCACAGTAAATGGATCTGTGCATCATACCAAGCTAAAAATAAGCCACCCTATCAGTTAATAAATATGTGAAAGATATGTCCTTTACTCTCAGGATTAGTAAAGCAGCAGAAAAAGCCAAACTCCCTAGCTTGTTCTTATGCTAGATGTGGTAATCCTCCAACAATTAGGAAGTCCTCTGCCCCCAAATGAGATTAAGGGCAGTATTACATCAACCTATAATTTTTCACAATAGCAAACAAATACCCAGGCATTATTCTTCTTTAGGAAAATGGGAAACTATCTGAAGCAGTTTCTAACTTCAAAGTTTTCCACAAAGAAGTAAATCCTGGGGTATGTAGATTTCCTCTGGATTTAGGTGTACAATCAATGCATGTTTTACTCTTTGGGATGGGCTGGAAAAAAGATGGAAGGGGGTTGAATCTAAGTGTGCAAATTTTCAACACAAATTCTTATCAATCCGGCACAATTCATCACCCAACTCTGGTTGATGATTACAAAGAAAAGGAAAAGGCATGGGGAAAAAAAACACAAATCCATCCTCCCACATTAAGATATAGTGTTTAAGATACATGCACACAACAGGCACCCATACATGGATGGATAAACTCACTATAGAACTATAAGAGGAATCTGTTAAAGTGGACCCATATCACTAATTTCACTTTTTTTCAAAAATTACATCAAATTCACAGCCCAGGGGCTGACTGCCTTCTTTCTCAGTCTGTGGCACAGATAGGGATCATTGAGAGGAAGCTTTTGTGGCCAACGTGGCCACACAATGCTGCTGAAAGCTCGGTGATATGGATGAGTTACAGCCCAGCCTCTGATGCTGCAGCTTGATTGAGCTGTTGGTCTCGTTCTCCACAATCCAGGGGTCTTGGCTTGCCATGCTCCGGCAGCCAGTGTTAGCACAGCATGTCCGCTCCCCCACGAGGCTGCTGCTCTGCTCTGCCAGGAATTTGTTATGGTTCAGCTGGGACAACTCTGGAGTTTGCTCCTGCAGGGTGGTAGCTATGTGGTTCAGGAGGTCAGTGAAGAATTCTGAGACACCTTCATATCCTGAAAGTAATGAAGAAGTCAGGTGATAAAACATTAGTCATGGCTATCATTTTCTTGTTAAGGTTCTCTTCCCCCTTCATATGCAAGGAAGTGCCACATCACCTGTAGCAATATTTCATCAAGTTCTGTGCTCTACCTCCTGGAAATATCAGGGGTTTTTTCTTTTTTTAAAATGTCTTTAAAACATCTCCCATATTTTATTTCTTTGGCCTCCAAAACTGTTAAGTGTTCTTTTTAAAAGTTTTGCAGGCATCTCTGAACAAAGGACAGGTTTTTTTTCTCCTGATCAATGTCATTGATATTAATGGGTGCTTGACTGCTGCAGAGATAGGCACAGGACTCAGTTTAGATGGAAAGATCACTGGGGGATGAGAAACCTTGCTTCTACAAAGGTGATGCTACAATATAGTGATATAAAACACATTGCCAGATTCCTGCAATGCTTTTAGGAGATATTCTTGTTTTTTTTCCAGAGAAATGATAATTCGTCTTGACACAATAGGATAAACATACTATAGAGAGAAACCTGGACATTTTTAGGCATGATGGCAAGAAATGTTAATCTAAACACAGGAGAGACGTATCCTGAACTTTTTGTTTTGTTAGTTAAAGAGTTTAATTCAAAGAATTAACTTTACATTTTCAATCTAAGTCTTATGCTGCCCTTCCACTTAGCATTATATATTGTCCCATTCCACCTCTTGTTCTCAGGAGTAGCTCCTCTCAGGAGTAAGTACATAGTATGTAAAATAAAAGTTGTACATTAGTACTTCTTATAAAATCGTTTGTAATGTAATGAATACCTTATTGCATCATGTTTGTCCGAAATATATTTGCTGTTGTACAAGATGTATATGAGCACTATACACAGAGTGTAATGCAATGATTTGGGATTTATTGGGATGCTGCAATTCAACAGAAGTCATTTTAAATGCCCTATAAAGTCAATTTTATTGGAAGGACCACTTAGCTTTGGAGCAGAAATATTTTTGTATGCAAGAGGCCATCAGGTTGAGACTTATTGGTCTCAGAAGCTGAATAATTCCCATTCCTTTTTAAAAGCAAGGAAAATGGTAGTATTAGCAGTTGTCTCCTGTGAGAAAATAGATGATTTAATTTTCTGAAGAAAATTAGAATGAATTTGCTCTGCAGAATTTTCAGGGAATACTCAGTGAAAATAGGAAAGAACAGCTCGGAAGCCCAAGACCAGATAGTACATCTAATGCTTACTACTACCACTAAAGTCAAACTGAAACCACACTGATTTGGGAGAATAGGGTGGGTTTGTTTTTGTGAAATATATCTCAAGAATCTAACATTCCTGTTCATATCTTAAATAGATTAACAGCAGAGCTCTCCTGAAATGTTCTTGAACTTCAATGTGTACTTTTAAAAAAGATACGTTTTTAAAAACCTAGCATTTCTTTTGCTTCTGTTCATAGTTTGGTATGATTCACTTTCTAAATGTGATAAATAAATAAAATATATAAATAAATAATTTTGCAGCCCATATTTCTTAGAGTACTAACTTATTTGTAGATCAAATGAAATCTATAGAAAAGTAGTTGGTTTTCAACTGAAGTTGCCCAAGATCTGGGAGTGCCCAAGTGGCTGGAAATACTTAATGCTACTAAAGAAACCAAATGGATCTAAATTGGATGGTGATTAATAATATCTAGAGGCAGCCAATCAGCTGAAAGGAGGAAAAAGGCTGTTGTTAATTACTTCACTAATAAAATCAGCTACAGGGCTGATTATATTGAATATACTGAAGCAGTGAATAAAAGCGAAGTCTACTTTCTGCATTAATTTACAGTTTCATAAGTACACTTTATGCAATCTTTCCACATCTTAAATGTGCCTCAGATACATGGAGACAGGTGTCCTTAATGGCAACCATGCTAGTGCAGCATTATGAAAGCTGAGATCCACATCATTAGGCACCCAGGGTGGAGGAACGTAGACAATATTACATCTGAATATGTGTTTTATCAAGTTACCATTCTCTTGTTAACTTTCCAATGTCAGCCTTACCCAGCATGATCAAAAACAAGACACCACAGAATTGCAGTCCAAAACTTTCAAAAAATACAATTTGTCTGAAGTATATGTGTATAAAGTTACTGTATACGTACAAGTAGTCTTCATCTTACAATCAAAATTCAGCCCAAAATTTCTGTTGCTAAGCGATACATTTGTTAAGTGAGTTATGACCTTTCTTGCCACAGTTATTAAGTGAATCGCTGCAATTGTTAAGTGAGTACACATTTTAAGTGAATTTGGCTTCACCATTGACTATGTGTGTCAGAATATCACACTGTAGCCGTCATACATACGAATCAGAATTTTGATCAAGTGACCATGAGGATGCTGCAAAGGTTGTAAGTGTGGAAAATGATCATATCACTTTTTTCAAAAAGTGCTGTAACTTTGAATGATCACTGAATGAACTGTTGTAAGTCGAGGACTACCTATACTTAGAATTGTAAGGGGTCCATGGCATAATTTGAGTTTCTAAGTGAATGGAGGATCTTACTCACGGAGATTACCTGCCTGCTCTTGAACTTGCTGAGGCAAGGATAAAATTCTGACAGAAGTGTTGATGCTGAACCAAATCCCAAAACATGGCTCTGCTACTTTCTTCATCCATGCCTTGAGAGTGAGCATACTTTAAAATATTTTTTATTATGATTAGTGTCAGCGGATGGAGTCCTATTATTTGTATTTAATCTGATTTGATTTAATCTTATTACATAAAATTTATATTTTTATTTTTTATCCTGGCCTCAGCCACTTTGTCTTGACCTTACTCATTTTTGGAAGTTGAATTCTTGGTATACTGTTGAAAGGAGAATTCTGGGGCTTTGTCTGAAAAAAATATTCTGCACTCTTGCTTGAAATGAATATTAACTTTGAAGATACTTGTATTTTGGTGTATTGTATGTATCAGTTTGCTCTCACCTGGAAATGCATTGATATCAATGACTGCATGCTGACCAGTCTGATTATTAATGATAATGTCGATGCCAAAGAGAGAAATCCCCAATGTCTGCCTTAGTGTCTTTGAGATTGCTCGGATAACATCGTCATTTGGTCTCTCAAACACCCCTTCTATTTTATCAAGCTGCAAAAGAAAGACAGAGAATGAAATTGTAGAGGGATAAAGAAAAAACAGGTATCCTCGCATTCCCTCCAGACATGAAACACAGCATCTGCAGATGCCACAGATCAATATTTTAAAATGTCTGAAATCTTGCCAGAATGACAAAATCGCATAACTCTGGGGACAAAATGTCAAGATGGCAGGGCTAGCAGAGACAGTGGAGAGCCAAGTGGAGGGGCATAGAAATGGCTGGCTGGCTGGGTGGGAAAACTTGTGGTCATAAGTGAAGGTGTGCTGCAACAGCCCCAATTTTGGGGACCAGGTAAAAGGACTATTCATCTAAATTACTCTGTAATTTTGATTGGTCTCTGAATGAATGGAAGTATTATAATTCCTATGTTTCAAGGAAAGAAACATTCAGATATGTTTGTGAAAGATTTTGGATGATTCTGAGTTTCTGCTTTCCTGCAATAATTCCTAAAAATAAACCTGAGAAGAACAGTGTTAAATTGAGAATAGTCTATTGGTAGAATCAAGTTTGGAGAGAGAAGTTTGGAATACTTACTGCTGTTAAGATGGAAGAGGATTCTGGTTTTGATACATTGTGGCTGTTGAAAAATATTGACTCTCTATCTATAGATTGGAAATGAAAGAGAGAAAAAAATAAGTTACAAACAAATCTGTAGAACTAAAAAAATTATGTGCAAGTAACAAAAAATTGCTCTTAAAAGTTACATTCAAAACCACTACTTAAATCTTAAAAATATTTGAATCTACAAGCACTAGAGGGCACTACAATCCAGCAACTTTATCCATATTTTCAACAAATGAAATGCTTAATATTTGCACCATTCCTATTTGTGCTGAGCTCTAATCAATTGCCATAATGCAATGTCCTGGCTTCCATAATTGACGAGGAAATGATAGCTTTGTTGCATAAAGGAGCAGAACTTTTATCAGGCTTTTTATTTATTTATTTGAAACAATAACAAAACAAATTTAAAAAATGGAAAAAACGGCAGGAGTTGCTGGAGAAGGGAAAAGATACCTGTGTTGATGCTTGCTTGCTTCAAAAAAAAAAATCAACAATGAAATAAGAAGAAGCATTGTCTTTTAAGAGTTTGTGCTGCTTATGCCCAGTCACTGTAGACAGGTTGTTTGTGATCAGCGAAGAACATCTTGTACATCTACTTGATCAGGGATGTCTGTAAGATAATTCAGCAGCCTACTGTTTGGGCTAATTTTTGTAAAGTTATTTTTCTGTTCCCACTTTGCCAATATATTTGCCTAGAACTCTGATTAACACTCCCCTCTTTGATTTCCATCTCTTGGTCTGTGACTTACAATTTGTCCTATTCTCCTGGTATATATCTCCTCTCCAAGCCCATTGGGAGATGCTGTGGAAGACATGACACGGTGTCTGGAGGCTGTCAGGGTCTGGATGGGGAAAAACAGGCTCAGACTTAACCTAAACCCAAACCAGATAGAGTGGCTGTTGCTCCAGAGGCCAACTTATCCATCTTTGACTTGATGGGGTTTTGCTTCGCTATGCACTCATGTCCCTGTCATTTTTAAATTAGGTTACTGTAATTCATTTTACACAGGGAAACCCTTGAAGACCATCCATAAATTTCGGATGATCAAGAATGTACATATTACAGCACATATTCCCAGAGGCCAGTTACAATGTTGGCACATGACAGATCTTCACTGGTTACTAGAAGGTTTGTGAGTGCAATTCAAAAAGCCAGCCACTGTAAAGCTGTATGAAACTCTGGGCCATACTGTAGAGACCATTTTTTCCCATATGGTTTTAAACTGTCCCATCTGAACTAGGGAGCACTTAAGGATCCCTGTGTATCAGGAAACACAATGGGAGGTGACCTGACAAAGGATGTTCTCTGTAGCACACCTCCTTTGGAATTGATTGCCCTCTGAAACAAGGATAGCACCCATCCTTGTGGTTTTCAGCAGCAGGTGACCACATGGCTCTTCCAGAAGACCTTGAGGGATTATAGTCAGTGGTGTCAAACCAAATGCCAAATTATTTTGTAGTTATTATGTAAGAACTCCAATTTGTAGAAGTAGATTATGATTTTTATTATATAATTGATTTTAATATTAATTTTGCACTCTGTTTGTACAAATCCTGTAAGCCATCTAGTGTCTGTTAGATTTCAAGTAGTAGATAAATCACATAGACAAATCAAGAAATCAAGAGTTTCTGATACTGCAGCCTATTTGCCTATGGAAATAATTAGTCAAATCTGAAGTACTCCCGAAAGAATGAAGATGTATTCATTGATTCATTAGAAATAAGCGGAAGATGAATTATTTACTAGCCACTGAATTCATGGTCCCAATTTTTCATTTCAGATGTCAATTGAAACATTAAAAAATAAAGGTGTAATTTTTGGCTAAAGCAAAGTGCACATTGGCTCTAAAACCTATGATAGAATATGTATTTAAACTGAAAATTTGGATAAGGTTATAGGCTTTAACAAACAATCCTAAATAGGTACTGGTTGATTAACAAGAAGTTATATGAAACTACTTCCAATGTTTTCTATTACATTGCATAAACTAAAAGAATACAAAAAAGCAAAGCATAAAGATACAAAGGCAAGAGGAAAAGTAAATCATAAGTAAAAACATTGTGAAAGGTAATTTTCCCTTCCCTTCCCTTCCCCTATCATTACACATAATTTCAATATTTATACTATGGTTTTATTACTTAAAATTAAACATTTGAGATTTTTGCTTATGTCTGTAGGTAATTTTGTTTGTTGTTTTAAATTAGTCTCTTTTTCTAAAAGCCATATTCCAAATGTCTGAATATGTCTTGCTGGGTAATGCACTGTATATAAGGGAGCTTTTCCTGTTTAAATTTGAATAAATTTTTACTATGAATATATATTGTTAGGTTTTTTATTGCTGCTCCAATCTTGCACTGTTGGCACAAAGTGACATTGCCAATGCTGTTATTCTTGCCATTGTCAGCATATAAGTAAAATTATTTCCAAAATTGTACGAAATTCAAAACATCCCAAATGAGGGCACCTGACAGCCTTATTATTTCTGAATTTGGGTAAGATTCTTTAAAAGTCACTGATATTAATGGGTATTGCTACAATGTAGAAAACAGAAATCAAAACTTAACTATACATTGTATTGTAGGAAGAAAAAAATCCAGAATAAATATTCATGCTGCTAAAATCTAGAATCATAGATCTATTTTGAATATGACCATTCTGCAATGGAACTTTTTAAAGGTACTGAAGGAATGTAGGAATAATTTTATATTAAAAAGCTATAATTTAGTTAATGGAAGAAACAATTTTTAAATATTATGTTATTCAGTAGATTATCTCTGTTTATAACCATTTAAACTTTAGATGAATAATATACTGATTGAAGATTTCAGATTTATATGTGATAAATATTTTAAGTGCTACATGAGTGCTGATTAACCCTAACCTTAACCCTAAACAAAAGCAGGATTAATTATTTGAACAGGAGACTACTAGAAATGACCACAGCTGTAGCTTATATGATAAAAGTTAAAAAAAACCCTGAAGAATTCAGTGACAAACCCTAAGAAAATAGCATTTACATTAGGAATTGAACTGAACTCGAAAACTAAACTTTTCATACCAATTTTAATCATTTTTGATATTATGGTTTGTTATCTTGATGTGTATTAATTTTCAGAGTTTGTGAATTTGACAAATATCTTTTTTTAAATATTTTATCTTACTATTTTGTGTACTGGACTTCGGATATATTTATAAATCAACAGTGATTCAACATAAATAGTTAAATAAAAAGCAGACACTATTACTGTTTCCAAAAATGATTTGTTCATAAGGAGTAAAGAAAAAAGATAAATGAAATCACAGAACATTTTAACTGAGTGCATTTTTCTTGAATGATATACCATGATCATAATCATCATAGGAGCCTTGGTGGTGCAGTGGTTAAATGCAGCACTGCAGTCTGCTGATTTGTTCAGCAGGTTGTCAGATTGAATTCCATGCTCAAGGTTGACTCAGCCTTCAATCCTTTCTAATATGTAAAACAAATAAAAAAATTTCAAAAAAAAAATCCTTTCTAAGGTCGATGAAATGAGGACCCAGATTGTTGGGGGCAATAAGCTGACTCTGTAACTGCTTGGGGAGTG
>JANHGC010002469.1:131715-145766 GCA_027560395.1 Boaedon fuliginosus | reverse complement strand
CTTTCCAGCGCTACGGAGGGAGACGCTCCAGGCGGGACGCGGGAAAGGAGGCTGGCGGTTATCAGCCCCGCTGGGCACGGCCACGTGTGTGCGTGTGTGCTTGTGTGAACGCCGGCGGGGCGGACGGAGCTTTGGGCGACGATGGGTAGCGGCGGCCTCGCGCTCCTCTTCGCGGTGCTGCTCGTTCCAGGGTGGCGGTCCTGGTCTGAGGCGGCGGGGGTGAGTATCGCCTTACCTGCCTCGGGTGGCGCTCGCTCGGCGCTCCTCTCCCTCCTTTTCCCTGCACGCGGCCGTCAGCGGGATCGGGCCGCCCCACCCTCCGAGCCTGGTCTCAAGCCTTGGAAGAAAGGCTTTCCGAACCCCCCTCCCCGTAAAAAAAAAAATCCGGTGCCCTTACGTTATATATTTTAATGTGTGTTTTTTTTATATGAACGTATGTTTATTACTGCGGTTTTCGATTTTTATTACTTGTGTTTTATGGTGGTGAGCCGCCAGAGGCTGTCTTGTGGGAGTTGGGCGGCATACAAGTTTAGTAAATAAATCAGTAAGTGAGTAGTAGCTTAATTCCTATTTCCAGCAGCCTCCCACTGAGCAGACCACTCATGGGAGGCCTCTTATTTTTTTTGGGGGGGGGCAGATTTCTGCCGCCGCAGAAGCTATTCCAGATGCAGAAGGCAAAGCAGGGGAATCCGGTATCCGTGGTCTTGTCCTGGTGTCAGTTTTTAAGACAGAGTCAATGGCATGCCTGATGCACAGAATCCGTATTTGTATCAGTTGTGTCGTGTCCGACCCACCCCGACCCTCATGGACAACGTTCCTCCAGGCCTTCCTGTCCCCTGCCATCCCCCGGAGTCCCTTGAAGCTCCCACCGACTGCTTCACTGACTCCATCCAGCCACCTCATTCTCTGTCCTCTCATCTTCTTCTTTTGCCCTCAATCGCTCCCAGCATTAGGCTCTTCTCACAGGGAGTCTTTCCTTCCTCCTGAGGTGGCCAAAGTCTTTTGAGTTTCATCTTCAGGATCTGGCCTTCTGAAGAGCAATCAGTCAGGGTTGAATCTCTTCTAGGGCTGGCCTGTTGGATCGCTTTGAGGTCCAAGGGTCTTCTTCTCCAGCAGCGTAGTTCAAAAGCCTCAATTCTTTGACTCGCAGCCTTCCTTATGGTCCAACTTTCATTTTATTTATATCAGTATGATTGGTTTATTTGAATCAACCTAAAGCCCTGCTTGTATTAACGGTTTTATTACATTTGTAAATAAATTAATTGTTGCTGGAGTATAAATGTTTGGCATTAAGGACTGAGGTGAGACAATTGCATTGGGGTTTGAAAGCAGACACTTTAGTTTTGGAACACAGGGGAAATTGACAACTTGCTAATTTGCTGTTCAATTTCATTTATTCATGAAGTTGCTTTAAATTCATTGTTTGAACATGTCCTTCAGATGCCTCTGTAGTGAGCCAAAGGCACCCACAGACTATTTTTGCATTAAAAAATGCAAAACTCATGGTAACTTATGGTCAATAAACTATGTTTTTCTGAATGAAATCAGAAAACCTATGCTTACAAACCTATGAGCCTTAAATTAGCCCTCCACATTGTAGTCTAATATGTGAACCCACTCACAGATTTATTGGAGAAATGGAACAATGTAATTTCACAAATTTATTTTATGGGAACTTCTAAATCCACATTCGTCTCAGGAATAAAGTACATATAACTCTATAAACTTAACTTCTACCTAGACAAGATAGATATTTTACTGTGGTTGGGAGATTTGTTTGTTTTTGTTTTCAAACTACTTGAATGAAATTATGACCTCCAAAGTACTGTACCAGACTTTCAATTTAATCAATCACTTCCATCAGTTGCTTATATGACCTGTAGGGTCATAAAAGCTTCCGTTATTTAAGATTTCTGGACATCTTTACCTTGCTAGAAAGGAAAAGCCTAGATGTCAATCTTGTTTACTTTGTTATCATTCCCAAAAATTTTATTCTAGCTTGCCAGTCTTTTCCTCACATTATTCTTTCCCTTTTTCTAATACTATTGTATGTAATTCTTCCCCTGGTAATTTCATCACAATTGATGTGAAACTTGCTTTACTGAGTGCTCCAGAGAGAAGAGATGAAGAATAAAATATAGTTGATTTGTTCCTATCGATTTCACTAATTATGACTGATTGGCACTGATTGGCAGATATCAGTCTAAAACAAAGGTTCTTAATCTTTTGCTGTCATGTCTGGAGAAATCTACAAACTTCAGAAAAATAATCTTAGTGTTTTAAAATAAAATAAAAACGTATGGAGGTTTCTGATGGAAACAGATTAATTGCATATCAGCCTGGGTTCAGGCCCTGGCATAGGACTAAACATATCTTTATTACCCTCTTTTATGACCTCTGACAAGACTGGGATAAAGGGAGAGTGACCCCCCCTCCCAAGTCTTGTTTTATTTATCAGAGGGGCGTGATACCACCAACTGCTGGATGGGCTGCAAGATGGGGGAGGGGTACACAATGTTGCACTGGTTCTCCATCCTGTACAGCAAGTTCCAGTTTGTGGCTGTGGGCAGAAAGAAGTCAACCCTGGTTACTAGGTTATGGTGTGCTGCAGGATTCAACTCTTTTCTTCCTCTCTTTTAATATCTACATGAAGCCACAGGGAGAGTGATATATCAGCATGGGGTGAAGTATAAGTATACATCCATTGCTGCCCAGTCAGAAAAGTGATGTGCTGAAGGCACTGTCTTGATGCTTAGAGGTTGTTAGAAATAGGATCAGGAAGAACAGACTTAAATCCTGAAAGAAATATTGGCTATGGGTATGGAAATCCTCTGATTCTAAAGGTACATCTCTCTGTTTTTGAAGAAGCCCCCTGGACAGAGGCTGTTCGTGATTTAGGGTTTTCCTGGATGTCTGGCACTTGCTTGAGCATCAAATATGATATCTAGTGTACCCATTGCAATTGTTTCTGGGTCAGGAAACACTGCATACAGTTATGAAGACCTTCATCACTTGGCAATTGGACTATTTCATATGTTCAGGATTCTGCCCTTGAAGACCATCTAGATTCTAGGAGCTTAAACCAGTAGTTTGCCATGGGCTCTTCAAGAGCTGTCCATGTAAAACACAGTCTACCCTGTAAACTGCTTAGATGCTAGTCAGCTTCCAGGTGCGAATCAAGGTGAGGAACACAACCTTCAAAACCCCACAGGATCACTTCAGGACTTGGTCATTTGAAATCTCCCATAATAAACTTAATATGTCAATCCAAAAAGGTCTAGAAGAGAAATCCTAGAAAGTGACATAAAAATATTAAGTAATACATGAAATAATATATTTAAATAATATATATATATATGAGAAGGACAGAAAAAAATAGGTATTTATGTTTGCTACAACTAATACTTGGAAGTGAATAGAGATCATTGTCTCTCTGTATATTGAAATACAATCACCAGAAAATTTCACAATTATTTTGTTAGTTAGAACTTCTAGAAATTGTTATTTGGTAATATCTAAAGGGCCATAAGTTAGCTATCTCTGTGCTAAGTACAGATAGCCCTGAACTTACAAGAGTTCATTTAGTGACTGTTCAAAATTATAACAGCACTAAAAAAAGTGACTTATGACCATTTTTCAGATTACAACCAGCATCCTCATGGTAACATGATCAAAATTCAGGTGCTTTGCAACAGATTCATGACAGATGCCATGTCCCAGGGTCATGTGATCATCTTTTGCCACCTTCTGACAAGCAAAGTCAATGGGAAGCCAGATTCACTTAACAACCTTGTTACCAACAACTGCAATGATTCACTTAACAACTCTAGCAAAAAAGGTCGTAAAACGGAGCAAAATTAACTTAACAACTGTCTTGCTTAGCAATAGCAATTTTGGGTTCAATTGGCTGACAACTATCTGCAGAGGTTTTTGACCCGGTAGCTGAAAAGGATCTAAATGCCTATCTTGTCCATCACATTCCTCCACCATAGCCTGCTCAGTCACCTTTCCTGTAGGGGTCGGGGGAAAGCAAATTGAATATAGATTCTCTGGAGGTAGAAAAGGTTTTTTTAGCAGACTTCCTAGTGTAACATCTGATAATCTTACTTTATTTCAGTAAAATTATTTTTTTTTAATCTCATGTGTATTATTGAACATTTTAATCAGACAAGGAAAAAGAATATAACAAGCCAAGTAAAAAGAGTAGAAAACAAGTGAAAAAGAACAAGGGATTTTGAAATATCCTTGACATTTTTGTGTTTCAGTAATAGATTGTAAAATAACTGTGTGCATTTTAACATTTTAGAAAACTAAAAATCCCCATTAAACCTTAAACAAAATATAAGCATCAAAAACAATAGTCAGCATATGGCAAAACAGACTGGCTGCAGGATGTCAAAGAAGCACAAGAATTCCCCCTTTATTTATTCAACCTATTTGCTGATTATATCAATATCAATAATTTGTATTATTGCTGATGATGCTACCCTGATAGCCAAAAATGCAACTAGTCCTCAAGCTTCCATGTTAGTCTTTCAAGGTAGTCCACACAAGAAGCGCTACCAGGATTACTAGTTTTATCCTTATTGTAAGATTACGTTAACAGTATCTTGCAAGTCTTAAATACACTTCCCTCCCTTCATTTTACGCTCCCCAAAACTAGGAAAAATTTGTTTTCAGGTGCTTTTACCACCTCTCCACCTTCAGACTCAAAATTTCATTTATCAGATTGTTGTATAGGCTGTGGTTTTTCCTCTTGTCTCTCAGTTATGTTTCTGTAAATAGTTAATTTATAATACAGGTAGCCCTAAGCTAACCATTTGTTTAGTCACCATTCAAAACTAAAACAACACTGAGAATAGTGACTTACAACCATTCCTTGCACTTGCCATCATTGCAGCCTTGTTACAGTCACATGATCAAGTCTGGGCACTCTGCAACCAAGCCTATATTTGCCACAGTTGCAGTTTTCAGGGGTCATATGTAGGGGTGGGCTGCAAAAATTTTAGCAAAGGGTTCTCTGCAAAGGGTTGCTGGGTGGGTGCGGCCTATTTTCCTGCACCGCGGTCTGGCGGCATTTTGCCCTTCCAGGGCTCCAGGAGGGCAAAAATGGCCTCCCCCGGGCTCCAGAGCCCTCTGAAAGTTGGAAACGAGCTTGTTTCTGGAGTTCCAGAACTTTTTTTTAAAAAAATATTTATTTATTTGATTTATACCCCGCCTCACTTCCGCGGTCAAGGGGAACTCGAGGTGGCTAACAACAATTTAAAATACAATAAATTACAATATAAAATATCTAACCATATCCCACTCATCCAAAGAAAATGGAGGGGGGGGGGAGGCACATCATTTCCTCTCAACTTCTGGGAGGCCCATTTTTCACCCTCCCTGAGGCTCTGCATGGGCCCCGTACTTACCTGGGATCCAAAACGGGCCACGTGGAGACTCCTGGAAGGGAGGGCAGGGCCAGTCAGGAGTTGGATTTGGGGGTTCTCCGAACTTGGCAGATTCTTAGCAAGAGGTTCTCCTGCAAACCCTCAGCAGCCCACCCCTGGTCATATGATCATCATTTGCAATCTTCCCAGCAATCTTCTGACAAACAATTGGGAAAGCAGGGTTTGCTTAACAACCACAGAATTCTCTTAACTGCAGTGATTTGCTTAACTATTAATGGGTGCAACTTACTTCACCACCACCTTCTTTAGCAAGTGAAATTCTGGTTCCAGTTGTGGGTGTAAGTCAAGGACCACGTCCTCAACTTTATAATTTCCTGATGCATAGAAATGTAATTTTTAGTGTAGTGTTGAATCTCATTAAGTTAAGTAAAGGTATTGCTGTTTTAGTCTGTTAAAGTTCTATGTCAGCATTTGAGTGTTGCATTTATTGGCCCAAAAACTTGTCACAGAGCCATATTACTGCATATATTCCATTAGCAATACTAAAGAATTCTTTGATATCTATAAATATAACATTATCTTTGAATAAATTCAATTTATGTTCTTGAGTTGCTAACTTAACTGTTAACATTTTATTTTTCTAAGGGGCAATAATCTGATAAACAATGTAAAATAGCTTGGAGTAAAAATCACTACCCTTATTTCTCCAACAATAAGGCCGAGTCTTATTTTCTTTTAGACTTGAAAATAAGTACTTGGGCTTATTTTCGAGGAGGGTCTTACCTTTTTTGAGGGAGGAGAAGAATGCACTGTCAGACTCAAAAGCCAGGGATCCTGCAGGCATCCCGGGCATATAAAGGCCGAAAAAATATTTTTGAGGTAGGAGTAATATTAGGCCCACCCCCCAAAAAATTAGGATTGGGCTTATTATTGGGGTGGATCGTGTTTTCTGAGAAACAGGGTAGATATGTGAAAGGGCTCATTACAACTAGCACCAACAAGGAGCCCCACTGGGGCAGTGGTTAGAATGCAGTATTGCAGGCTAGCTGTGCCTGGCTCAAAGTTGACTCAGCCTTCTACTCTTCTGAGGTTGTTAAAATGAGGCCCCAGATTATTGGGGAAAATATGCTGACATTTGTAAGCTTGTGAGACTGCTGTAAAATGCTATGGCACGATATGTAAATCTACGTTCTATTGCTATAAACAATAATAATTCTTTGCAAAATTGCTTGCGTTCCTATCAAGCAGCTGGCAATGACATTTGGTTTTTCAAATCAGTAAAATATTTTTATATATATTTCCACAGGTCAATGTAGGTGAGAAATGCACTTCCAGAGATTTTGGCTGGTCATGAATGAATTAGCTACTGATGACTGCTTTAGCGCTATACTTGCTCCTATTACTCTTCCTAAAGCAGTTGGGATATTCTGCTCTTGAGTCAGAAGCTGTAGTTTGCTCTTTGTTTCCAATTCTTGACTTGTTGGGATCCTGTTCATTATATCATAATGAATTAAACCATGGAGGTGGCTTTTTAAAATTATTTAGCTGCAGGAAGAGTTAAGCAGAAATGATTCAGCAATGTGCACCTGAATTCAAGGAAATTCTAACTTACTGTGATATAGAAATGCTGTTAGTATGGGGTGGGAGGTTAGCTGAACCTAAGGATTCAGAAGGAAGGATTAAGAGATCTGATTCTCAAATAAGTTTGCATGTTTTGTAACTTATTACAGAGCGCCAGGTTATGATGCTACAGGACTCCTAAATGAAAATTTGTTCATTCTTTCATTAGGTTGTCATAGAACTTCTTAGTTCTATGGCCGCCTCGAGTTCCCCTTTTGGGTGAAGAGAGGCGGGGTATAAATCTAATAAATTATTGTTATTATTATTATTAGTTTAAATTGGCATTCTGTTAGCCAAAGTTCCTATTTTTCTAATTTCATTCTAAAAAACTACAGCATAAATAATAATATTAGAATTTATGTAAATATTAATTGTATTCTTCGAACTCTCTCATTAATTTCCAATTGAGCGAGCAAAATTCACTAATATTCCTGATTGATAGAAGAATAATGCTGTTTTTCACATTAGGAATATTTTAAATATTTTATGCCTCTGAGAAGCAGGAACTTTTACATCCAGCCCAGAGATAGGACACTGTCCAGTGAACTTTTCTACCTAGATTTCTGGAATTGAGCCGCCCTGACCATGAGGCAAGACAAACCCTACACTTAGTTGATCAGTTGGGATCATACCAAAGGGAATGTACATCACACACCTTTTAGCAGAAGAAAAGGTAGCCACTATTCATGGATGCTTGAGGGACACCTGGCCAATGCTGCGAACCAGAAACTACAGCCATCTCCAGACAGGTTGTTGCTGCAGTTGGACCAAAGCCAAAATGGAGTATTTCAGATCAAAGAGCATCTAGCCTGCAGCCATGTCTCAATGCTCTTGGGCTACCTAGGATCCAGTTGCTGCTTTGATATGAAGCTGAGTTTTGAGGTATGCCATAAGAATGAAAGCCAACCTGAACAACAGCATACAAAGTTGCTTCTCAGGAGGACCCAACTCCTATGTAGTCTTCCTTCTCACCTAACCATTGACTGGACTTGTACTCTGTGTTCCATAGGGCTGGGTTTAGTTGGTGCTTAAATTCTAGACTGGGAACACTCTGCGTTCCAGGAAGATTTTCCCTAACATAATAGGAGCATTTTATTTTATTTTATTTTATTTTATTTTACTTTACTTTACTTTACTTTACACTTCTTAATAGCTCATCTCTCAGAGCAGGGCTCTGGGCGATGTACCATTTAATCAATAAAATTAAGCATTAAAACAGACTAAAATAAGATTAAAACTTTTTAAAAATATATAAAACTATACTTTTAGGTTTCTAGAATTTCTTCCAAAATAAAATGCTCAAAGGTAGAGATATTGTTCAATAATAGCATTTCAGCAACAGCAAACAATGACTCATTTCAATGGACTGTTTATGGCCTGTTACTGTAGTTTCTATCCTTAGAAGGAAGCAGGTATTCAGTCAATGGCTGCCTGATCATCTAGACACGGTCTTATTAAAAGAGTAGGATCCCAGAATCTGAAAAAACTCTAGGTTCCTCTGTTAATGCTTGTTTTTTGCTTGTCCTTCTGTTTCACATCCTGATGTACTTGGCTCCTTTTGTGCATAACAGACAGGAAAGAATCCACACTCTGAAAGTAGCAAAAAGCTCCATCATTGAAATCCAAATGCTGAGTCTGATCCAGTCTCTATTTCTTTGGCAGAGCTGATAAAAATTTGCATGGTTGAGATTTCAGCTCCTTGGAAATGGGTTCACGTGGGCTTTTCAATTTCAGACAACTAATCTAAGAGCACAGATATTAGAAAGTAGATTACATTTTAACTGGTTAGTAGGTACAGTAAGTAAGTTTTGAACAGTTTGTAACTAGGGCCAGGATGTCTCTAGAATTGTAGCTAAATGTTGTACTATTTATCACTATGACAATTAGAAGTTGGGGGATCTGATTGCTTTTCCAGGTGTATCTAGAGCAGGCTTTTATTGGATACTGTGTAATATATATATATATATTAACTTCTATGCATTTAGTCTTTGACCATATATTTTAATAAACTATACTGAAAATTAATTTTTGGTCAATATTCTTTTACTCTGCTCCACATTTAGCATTTTAGCTATGGGACATCCTTTGGTACGTCCTGCTTTATTTAAGTGGTGGAATGTGAGCTTATGATGGTGTAAGGAATTCACTGTGGAATGTGATGTCATCCTGAGCTTTACTAAAAACACATTTTCATCTGGTGACTTTACCGTGGGAATAAGACCTTAGACATTTGAGAGCAGAATATTGGAAAAGCTCCGTGTTCTTTCATGGAAGCACTTTAATTTAAGACAAACTAACTGACCCTGGAAAAAGAAATGAAGAAATCAAACAAGTAATCATAAACTGATGGGAAGAGCCATTAAGCCAGGGGTGTCCAAACTTTTTGCAAGGAGGGCCAGATTTGGTGAGGTAAAAAAATGTGCGGGCTGCCCATTCAGCCTGTCATTCTTTGAACCATTAAACTTAAATGCAAATGAACTATTTTATGACTAGTGTGGTGAAGGGAAAAACTCACGGGAAGATTGAATGGATTCTTACACTGAGCTAGTTGGTTGAATTATAAGACCACATTTAAATTCCATGTTCCATAATTTTGTTATTATATTTACAGTCATTGCAAGACAGGCTCTCCTGTCTTGCAATGACTGTAAAAATAGGCAGATATACATGTTTGGCTAAAATGTAGTTGGTTTGCTTAAATAGAGTATAGCACTCTATTTTTTTTTTTACAATTGTTAAGTACTATCATAATTTCCTGGATACACGTAAAACTTGGATTCATATGCTAATTTTAGTTGCTGGATATGTGCACAAACTTACAAACTACATTGCAGCCCCTAGCATGCTGTGCAAATATAGCCAAGATGGTTAGTCAATAATCCAGTTTTTTATACAAACCCAGGCAATTGAGTTAATTAATGTAATAATGAAGGATTCAGATAACCATAAATCAATATACTGCATAAGCAGCTTTAAACTTAATTTTTTTAAATAATTTCCCCACTAGCCGCCTCGAGTTCCCCCTGACCAGGGAAATGAGGTGGTGTATAAATCTAATTAGATAGACAGACAGACAGACAGACAGACAGACAGACAGACAGACAGACAGATAGATAAAAGAATAAAGGTTGGATTTATCACTGAAATGATTATTTTGTTCTACCATCTTTGTGAAACTCTTTCTAGCTATAGTAAATTGTTTCCTATTGGTCACTAGTTTTTTTAGAGGAAAAGTGTTAAAAACAAATATAGTTTATACTTGGGGTACAAACAATAGTCACTTATTTCAGAACATAGCTGACTAGGCTATTCCAAATTTGTGGTATCTGGTTTACCTAATGCCACTCCTCTTCTTTCATTTTTAGGCAATCAATAATCTGTTGTCACATTTATTTCATTGGGTAGCATCTTTTGTCAATGTTTGACAAACCAGCAGCTCATCTGATGGGCTTTGTATGCTCTATGACCAGATAGGCCCATGATAAGGAGAGGTACCCAACAAGAAAACTAAAGCAAGAGAAATTCTCTTCGTATAATTGCGTTGGCTGACCTCGTGAGCTCAGAGATTCAGACTTCTCTACTCGGGAAGGCTAAAGTCTCTTAAAGTCTTCCGTGAACAGAGCATCTGGCAGCCTACTTTGTAGCTATTGACAAAGGTTATTGAGAGGATTCCTCCCAAAGGACAGGATGCTATGAGGAAGGAAATAGGGTGGAGAAAATAAAGTACACAAATGACTAGAAAACTGATTTTTGCTATCAACACTCACTTGTGATTACTGTATCACCTTTTTTGCACAGGAATGAGGCGAACAAGAAGGTGTGTGTGCAAGAAATGAAGGAAGGATAAGGGAAGTGCTGCTTTTTTTTTAAAAAAGCATTTTTTTTGTGTACATTTTTCCTTTCCATTTTTATTTCCCAAAACTGTTGCAACAGCCTGTAGGTAAATCTTGTTGAGTCTTGGTGCCTAAAAAGGAACAAGTGACCTTAAACAGAGCTGCTGGAGCACTGCTCACTAATCAGTAAGGGTGGAATAGTAAGTACATTGTGCCCCTTTTATAGGTCCAAAACACTTGAGCCTGTGTTCAAACAAATTCTCTTCTGATTTTTCTCCAGCAATGGTCTAGAGCAGGGCTGTCTGTTTGTGGGTCCTCAGCGTGCTGCTGAACTGACGGAAGATTCTGACTCCGAGGAAGAGATGGAGTTAGAATCGGAGGGAAGGGAGACGTCGGCTGTTGACACTATGCAAGACGCTGAGTTATCCATGAGTTATCAGGAGCTGGTAGTGTTGAACAGCACTGGGGAGGAGGCCAGAACTCAGATGCTGCTCAGAAGATAGCAGAAACTTAAGAAGGGCAGAGGTCGAGCTACAGCTGACCAGTAATTGACCACACCCTCTAGCAGTTAAAAAGGGTGTGGTTGGGATCAGTTCTCTGCAGAGAACAACTGATCATGTCAGAGAGAGTCGAGTAATGTGGTTTATTCTTGTTCATGGATTTTCTGTTCTGAGTGTTCAGTTCGGCATCGTGGGTTTTTATGATTTGACTAAAATTACCTGGAGTGTGTTATCACTTGGCATTTTGCCTGGAATAATTTGAAAACTTGCCAGGGACTCCTGGCAGTTGAACTGTTTCTTTGTTTTTAAGCAAAATGGACTTTTGAAATTCTTTGCTCAATAAAAATACTGTGTGGTCCTGATTCATCGTTTTTGGGCACGGGACAGTACACTGTGAAACTTGCAGCCCGCGGGCCAGATGTGTCATGTGCTGGCCATGGCCATGCCTGGTTTAGCAAAGGGGGGAAAAGTCACGATATGTCACGTGACAACGCAAGTTTGACACCTCTGGTCTAGAGTATTTCTTCCATTTGCTTCATCTCCCTGAGATGAAGATGAAGTAAATCAAGGGAGACTTTGGGACAAGAAGGTGAGAGAAGCCATAACCAACTTGATCATTTCAGTGATCCAGTGATCTAGAGATGATCTAGGCACTTGATGGAACTGCCTTTTAGATGGCTAGAAAACTCTCCAAGCATTCACTGGAATTCACCCAGATCCACAAGGTATCTGGTGGGCCAATTTAGCAATTCCTCCAGCTGCAGGGATTCCAAGAGGTAGTTAGCCTCTGGTAAGCCAGAATCATCCAGCCATGGTTTGGGACACCCTGTAACATCCTCCATTTTTAGTTCAACTATCAGTTGCTCTGAAGTAAAGATTAGATGTAGAATGCTGCCATGAACTAGGTTGGACTTGAGATAACTTGTGTCAAAGTCAGGGATGGCCTAAATTCCTAATCTAGTCCAGATTCTAGGGAATCCAGGCTTAAAGTTGCCAAGGTTGGAGACCCCTGCTCTAGAGCATGGAAGTCCTCCAGCACTATAAACCTAGGTCCTAGGCAATTTCAATACTAGTCCAGCTATGTGCTCTGGGTGACCAAGAAATTATTGTGTTGTGCAGCAAAATAAGCAGAATCCTTCAACTGTTTCCAAAGTCACAGAAAGGCAGTAAAAGTCGCCCTGCACATGAACAGTATTCCTAGTTGCCATCAAATCAATGTAATCCAATGGTCCTGGCATCAAAGTTTGTGCAGGCTTCAACAACTGGGAGATCAGATCTCAGGGATTGCTACCTCCATCCAACCAGGATTTGATAATACATGGTTATGTTTGTATTAATACTAATATTCAGTATGCTATTCTTAACATAGATTACTGTCCATCTATTTTTCTCTGCAATATTTTTGGCATCTTTTAATTGTATCCCTTATTCAAAAAAAAGTTTGGCTGCATACAATGCCTCTCATATAAAATCCAATTTTAATATTTTTCCCTGCCGATAAACACCAGTATACCCATTATACTCATTTATTAATGAGTATATATATATATATATTCATTTCTTAATTAAGGTAGTTTTTTTATATATGTCTGCATCTAGCTTGCTTTATAAAATCTTTATCTATGTAAGTTACTCTGAAAAAAATTCCAGGAATGTTGTAATATCCTTCCGCTGCTCTCTTAGTTAATTTTTTTAACAAAAAAAATATTTTGGCATCAAATACGCTTTTGTCTGAAATACATCGCCATAGTTTCCTTCCCCTATAACAGAGGTAGGCCAGCCAATCTTGGGTAATCTAAAAGAAACAACAAAAACAGCATCACCCAAAAAACCTAAGTCTAGAACTGATTAATATTTGGATGGAACACCACTAGGATATCCCAACATTATTATTATTTATTATTATTTATTTGAATTTATACCCCGCCTCATTTCCCCGGTCAAGGGGAACTCGAGGCGGCTCGAGTGGGAAGAACATTAGACTGGGAAGTTAAAAGTAATCATTAGAAGGAGATAATGGCAAATTTAGGATGATGTACCTATCAAGTCACCAGAAGTTAATCTTGATTTGAGACAGTTTGTATCCTTATGGTGGTACAGATTTCATTCAACTGCAGTTACAATTAGCCTTTGCCAACATAACAGAGTCAGCATATTGCCCCAACAATCTGGCTCCTCATTTTACTGACCTTGGAAGGATGGAAGGCTGAATCAACCTTGAGCTGAGAAGATTTGAACCTCTGGCAGTCAGCAGAATTTGCCTGAAATAATGCATTTTCAACCACTGCACCACCACTACTGTAATGCTGCTGCTTATTATCTTTACAGCCCTCAGTGGCACAGAATCTGGGTATAACAGGTAATGTCTTGCCAGAACTAAGTTTGCCTGTTCGGTCTGGGCATAAGGAGAAAGGTTGTGGTAGGTCTCCCCTCCTTGAGATTTTTATTTATTTATTTATTTATTTATTTATTTATTTATTTATTTATTATTCATTATTTATTAGATTTATACCCCGCCTCTCTTCACCCCTTCCGGGGGAACTCGAGGTGGCAACATACAATAAAATACATTAGGCCTATACAATAAAATAGTAAAAACCATCCATACACACAGTCACACTCGGGGGAGGGGGAGAGGAAGAAGGGGACCCGGTAACTAGGGCCACGCTTGCCGGCACAGCCAGGTCTTCAAGGCCTTCCGAAAA
>JANHGC010002469.1:105458-116868 GCA_027560395.1 Boaedon fuliginosus | reverse complement strand
CATATCTACATCTATATACATGTCTATCATTTGTACTTATACGTTCAACTGCTTTCAAGTTATTCCATATCTCTGTTCTCCATATTTCTGTTTAAGCCATATATACAGTTTCACCCATGTTTTGTAATATTTCGAATCTTCTTTCCCTTTTAGTTTTAAGGACAACCTATCCATTTCCGCACATTGTAATATTTTATTAATTCTTTGGGTCTCTGTCGGAACTTCTTTCCTCTTCCACATTTGGGCATAAGCAATCCTGGTTGCTGTTAAAACATGTAATAGTAAGTAATAGTAATATGCATCATTTTTAGTTGCATTAATATATTTATAAATATAAATGGTATGCCCAGAAGAGGGGACTCTGCCTTATGAGTGAAAAAAAGTATAATTTAGCCCTTGTTTTACCTCATTGATGTTCCAGTAGAAACGTCCCCCCTGACTTCATGACAATAAGAAGTAAATATGCATATTTATTTCTCCTCCTCCTCCCCCTCCTCCCCCTCTTCTTTCTCCTCCATTACCATTTTGATGTCAAGGGATATACATATATCACATTTATATTATATATTGTGCATTTAATTTTTACAGGGTGAAAGAGGTTTGCAAGGTTTACAAGGCTTGGTTGGATTTCCTGGAGTACAAGGACCAGAAGGGCCTCCAGGAGCCTCTGGAACAAAGGTAAAATGAACCTTATGCCAAACATTAACTTGCAGAATAGTACTTGAAATCCTGATAACAGTAAACAAACACACTGTTGTATCTTTTTATAGGGTGATACTGGAGAACCAGGACTACCAGGAACAAAAGGAACTAGAGTAAGTTTGCTTAAACCATTTTTGCTGCTATGCATATCATGCCAGTTGGGGTTTGTGTAATAAGCCATACTAGCTTGGGTTTACATAACACTCCAAACCATTAGTCATGGATTACAAATCACAGTAACTGGGCGCTAGGTTATAATCAAATACATTGCATTCTGCATTCTGCTCAGCATGATGCACAAATAGCATTGAACATGTTAGACATTCTTAATTCATTGTATTTATTACATGGCAGTGTGCATGATGCTTTGTAGAGCACAATTTGTATGTCCCGAATGTTATAATTACATTTTCACCTTCATACTAGGATGCTGTTTGTTCCACTTAAGTAATCAGCTCAATGATGTGAAAATGACAGTGAAGTAGCAATTTACTGGGCAAAGGTGTCATTTGACCTGTTGTTTGCAAGTAAGAACAAGAAAGTATTCAACAGTTTATTAACAATCTAGCTAAAGTGTTTAAAGAAGAATGAAATATACTCCCTTAAAATAAATTGGAATGCTTTGGTTAAAGCAGAGGTGTCCAAACTTGGCAACTTTAAGACTTGTGGACTTCAACTCCCAGAAATCCTCAGCCAATGTCAAAGATGAGGAAAAGAAAATCTCAAAAAATATAGAAATATTGGAAAATAAACAGTGGAATATAAAACAGAGTTAATTGTTAAAATGGAATTATAAATGACAATGAAAAACAACCAGGACAAGGACATATTACTGGATTTACAAAAGAAGGTTTCAAAAGTTCTGAAGACATCTTTGAGATGGGAGAAAGAAAGTTTGAATGGGGAATTAAACTTTACAGAACCATTTTGATGAATTAAAGATTAAGACTATTGAAGGCAAAAGGAAGGAACATAAAGCTGATTTATTTGATCAGTGATAAAGTAAGAACAATCTTTACAAAATTCTGGAAACCCATTATTAACTTTTTGCCAACTTTTTGCCAATGGTGTTTTGGAGGGGAATGTCGATGGGGTTCAGAATTACAAAAGCATCATCATGACATCACAAGTCCTTCCCCTGCTCTATATGTGTTATGATGTTGAATACTAACATGAAAGGGCACAGCTAAAGGTACAGCACTACTTTCATTATTTTATTAAAACTAAACAATGGTTGAGAATGGGACTGTTTTTATATATGTTTCTGGTGGTTTAAAATGTCCCTCATGAATCTTGAGAAACAATTCCTTGGTGATACTATTTACATTCTTTTTATCATTTTCTCAAACCTTAGGGGCCCCCTGGTCCAGCGGGCTATCCTGGGAATCCTGGCCTTCCGGTAGGTATAAAATCAAGGTTGCAATCGAAACATAGTCAAGGTTTTATTTCACTAAGAATAACCTACTGACCGCTGTTTGTTTTTCTGTATCCTTTCTGAACCTCAGGGCATCCCTGGAGGAGATGGCCCACCTGGTCCTCCTGGGATCCCAGGATGCAATGGAACAAAGGTAAACTCTTTTAAACAAATATCTTGAAGCACTTTTTAAAAACGCATGAATTAAAGACATTTTTTTTTCTCTTCCATTAGGGAGAAACAGGTCCTCTTGGCCCACCTGGCTTACCTGGCTTAACTGGCAATCTCGTAAGCATTTTAAAATCATTTGTTCTAACAGAAATAAGAACAACTATAATACAAAAAAATAAATATGAAAATTGATGGCTCAGTTTGCCATTCCTAATTTAATTCTGGAACTTGATAATTAAAATATCTTGCTAGTTTTTTTTAAATTTCTCAGACAATATTATATCTTCTAGGGACCTCCAGGAATTCCAGGAATAAAGGTACATTTTCTAATGAAGGACATATCTATCCTTTATTGTTTACATGACATGATATGTGGATTTGCTACCCTGATAGAATTATAAAAAAAACATTTGTTGCATTGGTCATCGGGAAAAAACCCAACATCCATAGAAGGTTAAGCATTTGGGCTAACTCAAAATGTCACAGAATAATAAGCAGCTTGATTTATTAAAGAAAACCAAGAGTTTCCTCTCATTGTAAAAACAGAAAGGAAAAATCCAGTTTCCTCTATGATGTTGCCGGAGCAATTGGTCCCCCTCTCCCTTGTAAAATATTAGAAGTCCTTATGTAGCCCATTCTAAATTTGGAACTAGCATCCTTTCCTCTCTTGAGAACAAAGAATCAATTGCCTTATTGGATTTTTTTTCTTTTTTTGGAAAAACACATTTCATTTCTCTTTTGAGGAAAAAGAAGCTGCAGAAAACACACCCTGATTGGAAGTGGGGCCTGATTCAAGTTTCCTCCTTTTAAAAAATTTCCCCTTTCCTGAGGTTTTTAATGGGCCATTTACCACAAAAGAGGCCATGAGGCAAATATAATGACAGAATATGTCACAGGAAATAAGAATAGATCTTCATCCAGACTCAGGAAAAATTCCAGTTTGGAGCTTTGCATGAGTATCCCCCCACCTCCCCTGCCCAAAGAAAAACGGTCAGTTTCTTTCACTATGACAGGCTGCTCCATTGCTCCAACCATCCTGTAAAATGCTTTCTAAAACAAGCATTTTTGTTCCGTTACAACTTTTCCATTCAATTCACAGGAAGGATTGTAAGAACTGCGTAGTTTAGCATTGGGAGCTGGGCCCCACAGTAGGCACCTGTTTTTGCTCAGGTTCGGTTTAAACATGTATCAGATAGGTAGGTCAAGGATCTCACCTGTGGTTTTTATGTAGAATTGTTGAAACACTACAAAACAAGTTAAGTTTTCGAAAGAACAAGGAGAATTATTCTTTTTTTTAAATAAAAAGGATGCAATTAACGGAACCTGTCAGCTCTCTTTTTGCAATCAGTAATTTTGTCCCTCTTTTGTACATTTTTAAAGTTTACTATCAATCTGAGGGGCAAATAGAAAAAGAAGTATAAAAGATAACAAGAGCACTTAGACTTATATACAGCTTCACAGTACTTTATCTCTAAGCAGTTTACAGAGTCAGCATTTTGGCCCCAACAATCTCATTTCCCTGACCTTGGAAGGATGGAAAGCTGAGTCAACCTCAAGCTCGATCAGGGTTGAATTCTTGACTGTAGGCAGAGTCAGCCTGCAATACTGCATTCTACCCACTGTGCCACCAGTGGTCTTAAAAACTTCCACGGGACAAACGTTATTGTATAACTAGATAATAATTACATTTCTGTTTTATTGCCATTTCTGTCTTGTCTAAGTCTTGTTCTTTTGGTTAAAAGCCAGCCTAAAGACCTCAAAAAGGTTTCTTGTTATTTTGCAATATTTTAATGAAATCCTTAAAAACCTTAATGTATCATCACATTTACAATTAATTACGGTTGTTGATAATTTAAAGTCCTCGGTTTTCATTCAAACAGGTGAACAGCAGCAGCAATGCTCTTGTACTAATTGTAATCTGTTATTTTTAAATCTGTGTCATATAGGGAGATCCAGGAGAAATTATTGGAATCGTGCCAGGTGGATTCCAAAAGGGTGAGAAAGGATTGACTGGACATCCTGGATTACCAGTAAGTTTTATTCTCACTAGCAAAGATCACCATTTTGATAAATGTTGGGATGATTAGAGGAGGCAAAGGAGAATCTTGCTATTGCAGAAACCTTAGAGAAGGAACTGACATGCCTTTCTATACACTCTGTGGATCATCTTTACCCCTCTAAGTCCATCAGAAAAACAGAATCGTAAAATTAGGAATATAAATAGTGAAACACCTTAGAACTCTGCAGAAGTGAAGGGACAGAGATGAATCCACAAAGATAAGAGATCCCTTGACTGCCCCTGATCAACTCTGGTATCGGGGGCACGTTGCTTCCTTTGAGGATCTGGACTAATGTGGAAAGAAATGTTGAAGTCCTGATGGATAATTTAATAGAAATATTCACCCAAGATATGGCAATTGTGAAAAGGATAATATCAACACTAAAAATTACTAGGAGAGAGCTTGAAATATTTTGTCTGTGTTGTGCATGCCAATGAATAACATATTGGGCACAATTCTGTTTGCCCCATATTGAAGAAAATAGTCTGGGGCTGCAAACGTTACTGAAGAAAATAATCAGAATTAATTATCTAGTGATTGAGTGCTGTTTGTATAAAGAAAGACTAAAATATTTAGGCCTTTGAATACCACCATTACAGCAAGTCAGATATTACAATAAGACATAAAAAGGAAATGAGCTAAGTTTTTGTTTGAGCTTGGCTCCTGAGCCACGTTCACATGTAGGAAACTTGTGACATTATATAGCAAAGTGAGTAAGGAACTGAGTTACTGACATCATTTCTCAACCTTTTTTTCATACCCAGGGGACACCTGGACATCCAGGTGTTGCTGGCCCTGTTGGACCACCTGGACCTCCTGGAAGACAAGTAAGTGATCAGCTTCAGAGGTTTTAAACTGCACATTGCAAGAATTCATAATTTCAATTAGGTGTTCAATTAGGATATTAGATTATCCTTAATCTAAATTTGTCCCCCAACTATAGGAATGTCAAACATGCATTGGGTTCGGCTAGATCTCACATCAGGTGATTTCAGAGAATCCCCTCCCCCTTTTTTTTCCTTAGGTGAAGCAAGATTTCTCCAGGTGGACCCAAATGGAATTGATACTACCCTGAACCATTTCAGAACAATTTCAATATTTTAATGGCTTAGATAAAGGGGTGATTAAAGGTTTGCAAAAACATATGTATATGAAAAATGCCAAGACAGGGAGAAATCAGTATTGAATGACTGGGCCGTCCCTCCTTTCCCTTCTTTGCACCAACTTTATACTCAGCCCATGCCATGAGACCTTGGCTTTTAGAGGGCAGGGTAAGCCATGAAGCAGAAGATGGGAGTTCTTACTAATGGGACGGTGACCCTTTCCACAGCCCCATCCGAAGCCCCTTAGAACAGTCATTGAAGCAGATCCTATGAAGCTAGAATTGATCCACTTAACCTGCTTAGCTATAGCTTTAGCTTAGCTTGGCTTTCCAAGACAGTCACCGAATGAATCATTTGAGTGGGAACATGCAAATGGAAGGGTGAGTCAGAATTGTTCATGTTCCTTTCCAACATCTTATTTTTTCCATCGATCTTCATTCCAACAAACTCTGATCCCAGGATTGAAAATGTTACGGTATTATATTTTTTCATCCTTACTTGCTCCTTTGGAAGAAACATTTTTCACTTATTCTTTCTGTTATTGTGTCTTATGTCATGTTAGACCTTTTCTTCCCTTTTCCCCAACATTAGGTCTTATTATAATAGGTAAGGCTTAGATTCAAGTGCTATGGCTGCATGGTACTTTAGATGCGAAGTGTGAAAAAGATGCTTTGATGTTCAGGAAGTACAGGCAGAGCACCTGTCACTAATTCTCCAGAGCAGCTACAATTTTGATGCAGACTTGTACTATGTTTGGACTCCTGCATATTCCATTCAAAATTATTTCTGAATGCCCCAATCAAGAAACTGCCAAAGAGCCATCAGTAAACAGCCCAACCAAGGAATCTGACCCCACCCACACAGACAGGCAAGACACCAGAATATAAACTGACAGCAAACAACACTCTAGCACTGATGATGTTTCCTAGTTAAAGGTAATAAAATGTCTGCAAGAAAACAAGCAAGCTCAGAGAGCACAAGGAGACCTCAGTAAATATCATTGACAAAATCATGATCAGTCAATTGCAAAAGTCAGTTTTACTTGAAACAGTTTACATCTTCTGATGATACTTTTAACACCATCAGAGAACAACATCTGCCTATCCCAGCTGCTTGGGAAGGACTTGATAGATGGATAAAAATACCAAAGCCAGTCTAAACACCTGTGATAATAATATAGTAAACCAATAAGCCTCCTGACTCTCAATGACTTTTGCTGGTTATATGATACAGTATAAATGATTGGTACACAGTATAAAGACTGTGACTTCCTAAAAATATAGCATTGTCTCCCGGAGAAGGGGATATGGACCACACTGAGAACCAGTGAATTAAAATCACCCTGCAGATTGGCACTAGGTTCATTCTTGCCAAGTTTATGAAATAAAATAAATAAAATATTTGGTTCCTAAAATAAATCAAGCCTATATAGAAAAAATGGCAAGGCAGTTTGCATTTCCTGATTCCTATTGCTAGACATTTTTGTCTTTCTCTTGGGAAGTAAACATTAAAAATAAATAATAGAGGAGAAAAACATATCAACCTATGTTTCCTGGAACTTCACAGCTTTGATCAGAATTTGCTTAGAATTCACTAACCACATATGTGTTCTCAAGAACAAAACAAACAAAACCCACATGAGACTCATTTTTTCCCAGTTTGGGAAAATGCCCATGGAACTTATTTTACAGACATTGGAAGAACAGTATCAACTTCCCATGTTCAGTTATAGAAGAACACATAAAATATGTAAAAACCAATAGGAGAAAAAAGAAGAGCTCTAAAGAACTTAATGATGCAATTATAATTCAACTCTACTCCACGAGATAGCCATCCACACAGAAACAGAACAACTGTAAAGCGGCACCTCTGGTGCTAACAACTCTTTAAAGATATTATGGTGTAGAGTACTAAAGCCATTGAGAAACCCAAGATGATTATTTAGGTTGTACCCTGCTATCTCTTATCAAAGAAAGGACAGCCATGGCAGTTTCTACCATCAATCTGGTTTTAAATGGCATTGAAATGAATTCAGAAAAGTCATCATCTAAAAATGTTTCACTCAAGTATCTTCGCAAGCATTCTCCCTGTTGGGGGAAGAAAGGCAGGGTATAAATCTAATAAAACTAAAACTAAACTACAAGCTAACCAGCCTGTAATGTTTCTCCAACTTCTGGCTAGCTTTTGCAATGAAAAGAAAAAAAACCTTCCAGGTCTCACCAATTGTTATTGTAGAACTGGTGTAAGAACACAGTTTGGAATATTAAGATGGTCAGTTGAACTGGAACAGTGACCAACATCCTTGGGTCTCAAGAACTGGAATGCATCCAAGACTTGTAGAGAAATTAATGTTCTGTCCTTTATTAAGAGTATGTAATTGATTTTGATGTTCCTACCTCTAGGTATAAAAAAATGAGTGACTATCAATTTCTGTTTTGATAAAGGTTGAAGAAGAGAAGAAATATATAACAGTAATGATACAAATAGGCTTTGGAACAAAACGAGCTTTAAACATTTCCATGCTTTTTATGAAAATATTTGAAATTATTATTCTTTGCCTGAATAGAATTGCTGGCTGTCATGAGACAGCGGTATGCTCAGATCAGCTGAAAGAAGCAGCATGAAATGAAAATCCTACTTGTAAAGACTTCATTCATTAATGAAACTAAACTTTTGAAATAAATATAACTCAAGGAATTAATAAAATATTTAATTTTACAGGGTTTTCCAGGGCCACCTGGACCTCCGGGTGAGAAGGTAAGGCTGCTTCTTTGGCACTTTTATTCAGTATAAATTATTAAAATAATCACAGGGCAAGCATTTATTTAAATATTTTGTAGATATTGACGGACAAAACAATCTAAGTGAACTGAATAACACTATAGAATAACAGAGTTGGAAGGGATCTTGGAGGTCTTCCCTGCTCAGGCAGGAAACCCTCTACCATTTCAGACAAATAGTTATCCTTCTTAAATCTCTTCTTAAACTTCCAGTGTTGGAGCACCCATAACTTCCGGAGGCAAGTTGTTCCACTGATGAATAGTTCTAATGGTCAGGAAAGTTCTAGTTGCTTCGCTCCTATATTAGTTTCCACCCATTGCTTCTTGTCCTGCCTTCAGGTGCTTTGGAGAACAGCTTGATTCCCTCTTCTTTGTGGCAGCCCCTGAGATATTGGAAGACTGCTATCATGTCAGCCCCTAGCCCTTCTTTTCATTAAACTAGACATACCGTATTCTAGCAACTGTTCTTTATATGTTTTAGCCTCCAGTCCCCTAATCTTCTTTGTTGCTCTTCTCTGCACTCTTCTCTCCACACTACACATACTCTGTGATACATAAATGCTAAAAAAAAAACAGCCAGAAAAAGAAACTGGATAGACAACTTCAAGGAAAATTGACTCCTGTGCTTAAAAAATGATTTGTCTTGCTATGACTGCCTCTTCTAACATGGTCAGTAACTCACTAATTTTGGGACACGGTCAAGGAGGCAGCTACTGTAAGACAATGTGAAGTAGTACCACCCATAATCATCCACTTTGCTTGACAAAGCAGCTTTGAAGTGGGGTTCTGGTCAAAGCAGAGCACCCCTTTGAAGCACCCTATGGTCCTATGGGGAGTTCACATGTCATAAGCTGCCAAAAGAAAGGTATTCGGGGTCATCAAATTAGCGGAGGTGCACCAGTCCCTGGTAGTACTGCAAATTTAACAATTACAATATACTTTTTAAAGTAGGGATAAATATCTGATACTGTCTCTTCTGTGGTAGTTAATTTGAATAATGAAAATTAAAAATACAACCATGAAGTATTTCTAATAGCATTTGTTGCTATAAAGCCATGTTATTTTTATAAGAGTTATTTGAAGCAGAGCTTGAGTGGTGTGGTGACCTAGAGGTGGAACTCTCACCTCACCGTCAGGAGACTGAGAGTTCGATCCTAGGTAGCGGCAGATATTTCTCTCCCTGGACGCAAAGAGAAAATATCTGCTGTGAGCTCCATACAGGCGTCAGGAAAGGCACCTGACCATTTAAACGCTCAGCTCCATTCAATCGCCTTGACTCCACCCCGATGCAAGGGATTACAGGGTCTTTAAAAGGGAAAATTTGAACCTGAGCTTGCCCTTGAAAAGGAAATAAGAGTCTCGGTCTATCTAGTGAAGAAAACTGAGCATGAAAGGGTTCAGGATTGGCTTGTAGTGGAGTTTAAGGATGACAGTGATGACAACTTTCGGAGAGGATTAGGCACACTCGTAAAGAAAGTAGGATGTTAAACTTACTTATCCTGGAGGATATATCTTAACTCCAGGATCAGATGCATCAGAAAAAGAGGAGGGAACTCTTGCCATCTTGGGTTTCCCAGAAGCATTTGCTGGCTTTGTTTTCAGCAGGAAAAGGACTCTGGGTTAAACCTACAGAACCGTTTTATTCATTTAAAAAATGCCACCAAAATATTTTTGCGAACAATACTTACATCAAAGGTGCTTTGTTACTTTATCAAAATGCCTTTTGTTTGTATCACCAGGGTTATATGGGCTTGAATTTCCAAGGTCCGAAAGGGGATAAGGTAAGGTTGCTCTTTTGAGAGGGATAAGCACGGGCAACGTGCTGACTTCTCTGCAGGGTCTTCTGTTTTACCTCTTGTTTAATCTCAGCCTCACTTACTGAAAGAAAGTTGCACAAATTCAGAAGAAACCTGTCATGGAATCCACTATCACTGAATGTTAGCCAGCCCCATGAAAGTGTATGCAATGTATACTGAGCAATGAAATATGCACACCAAGAACAGGGTTAGCAGCATTGCCTTCATGGCTATAGAGATTTGGTTATCTCTGAATGGTCAGTAAGAGAGTGATTTCAGAGTTACTACAACTAGAATTAGGTTGCTTTATAAAACTCAATAAGCTGGGAGAATCAAGCTTATGCTATTGGATGTATAAGTTGGTTTCAGGACCAGTTGCTGCTCTGACTCTTCCTAAAACACTGGGTTTAAATCTAATCCTCAATTTTAGTTACAAAATTATTACAGTAGTGTCTCTCCAGCTACAGCAAAACAAGGGTAAATTCTGGCAGGATTCTTTCTCTGAGAATAAGTTCTTCAGGTTTTTAATGTATTCATAAACTATATCAGCTTAGGGGTTAAAACCCAAAGTATTCCGAACAGCTCCAAAAATGATGTTCAAACCGACTAACTTGCCAGCCAAATGACAAATGGAGTTCAGTTTAAATAAGCATAAAGTGATGAATATTGAGGCCAAACCCCCTAAGTTCACATGCATACATATACCAAAAAAATCATAGAAGAGTGGAATCAAAATAATCAAGGAGCTCAAGCAATTTCCCTGCATCAAAAAGGCAAAATGTTTAGTTTGGGGAAAATGGGGAGATTTCATGATGTACATGCTAACTTGGAGCATGGAGAAAGTGGGCAGGGAAAAATACTCTTCTAAATGCTATGACCAGCAACCATCTAAGAAAGATTCAAAACATCTGCTACATGCACACACATGCGCACACGTGTACACATGTGCCCCCCCAGAGGCTTAGCCAAAAGGCCGAGAAGCCAAAGGAATGATTTCTTCATGCAGCACATGATTAATGCATGACTGAAGTAAACATGTTTTAAATGTTGTGTCCTGGGGGGTATGTGTGAGGGGTTGGGAGGCTGAAAGACCTTTTAACTTCTTTTTTGGAGATTCAACTATTTTGAAGGAACGAAAGGCATGTCTTAAGATTCTGTGATGTTTAAAATACCAAAGTTCCATTACAGCTTGTGTCAGTCTGATTTTTTTTCTTCTTTGTATCCATTAAAGTTAGTAACCCAATGTGTTGGGGGATTCAGAATATTCATGAAATTACATTTTGACTACTTAGTTGTATTGCTTTTGGAGAAAAGCATTGATCCGTTATATCAGGGGTGTCAAACTCAATTTCATTGAGGGCCGCATCAGGGCTATGGTTTATCT